>JH814814.1:520317-538316 GCA_000296255.1 Omphalotus olearius VT 653.13 | reverse complement strand
CCCCCTGCCCCGCCAGCGCCTGTCACGCCTGTATACCCCCCATTGTGCCAGTTCAATTTCTGCTGGCGCTGCGGTGCAATCAAGCAGGGCCCATGGTTTGACTGCGAGAAGTGTGCTAATAAATTGGTATGTTGCTGTTGAGTCAAGCTTGGATATGTTGATAACTCCTATCTAGTGTGTCACTTGCCACGAGAGCGCAAGCACTATGGACTGTTTTGTAGGAACTGGTCCACACATGTGGAAGAGGCAAACATGTGCTTGTTGCCCCGAGACATCTGTGCTGTTGCCTGCTGTGCCCACTGTGGGTCCTACTTGGGGCTCCTCTTCTTTGAGCAGCTTGGGATTCTCGTGCTTACCTTCTGTACCCACTATGCCGCCAGTCGCTCCGAAACCTGCTGAAAACAAGCCGTTTTCAGTACCGGACGAACCTGTTGTCAACGAGTCGCCAGTGGAATCCGTACCGCCCCCTGTTATCCATCTTGGGGTTGCTTGCGACGTGTGTCACTTTACGATTGCAGGGACTAGACACAAGTGTCTCGACTGTCCAGGTGAGTGACCCCAAATACGTGCGTAGGACTATCTCTCATAGCTCATGTTCTCTAGACTATGATTTGTGTTCGCTGTGTATTTCTTCTGGATCTGCTGAGCGCCACAATCCGTTCCATGAGTTCATTGAACTTGCAGAGCCAGGTCGTGTAGTCGTACACACAGTGCTCAGTGGACAGGGTGAACGGGAAGCTGTACAACCCAACAACAGGCGGTCTTCTGAAACCCCTCCTGCTCGAAATACATCACCTGCGCCCGCCTTACACAATGCCACTTGCGACATGTGTGATTCACGAATTCGTGGAGACCGTTACGTGAGTCGATTTTCACACTGTATGATCATCATCTGGAAATTTCATATAGAAATGCACGATTTGTCCGGATTATGATGTCTGCGGATTTTGCTTCATGTATGTCACGTTCCAGGATGCTTTTGTGGAGTAGCTCATTCTCTTTAGGATCACGGAAGAGCAACACCCTCATCATGGTTTCGTTAAATTAGCTCGTCCTGAGGATTTCATTGTGAGTCCATAAAATGGAATTGGGGTACGGCTAGTCTGACAATTGATCAGCGCCGTGAATCTTCCAGCTTTGCTCCGTATCACCTTGCGACCTGCGACTCTTGCTCTCGCGGAATTATCGGCGTACGCTACAAGGTGAGTTGTTTGTCCAGCTGCAAGGTTTAATTATCTCAACGTGATGACAGTGCATGCACCCGGAATGCCCTGACTTTGACTTGTGCGAGGGCTGTGAATCTCTTCCTATTCCTGTACATCCTATCAATCACCCGATGTTGAAGCTCAAGGTCACAACTGCCATGATTCCGTCCGTTTATAGGGTCGGTCAAGGCGTTCAGACTCAGACGCCCGTCCCTGAGGCTGAACCGAGAGGCCGACCTGTCAGCAGTCCGTATAGAGAACCGTTTGTGATTCCGCGTTCAAGGTCCAGTTCGTATAGATCGGTTGTTGCGCACTCAAGGTCCAGTTCGTATGAATCTGGGTATTTGCGAAATCCTACCCGCGAGGGGCATCAAGTAGCTAGGAATCTGTCCCCTGATATCCCTGCTCCATCTCCTTTCTACTTCAAGTCAGAGGCGTCGTCTCGGTCCCAATCTCGTTCGTCCACATCTGGACGTACCGACGAAAGGTCGCCATCTCCTGTCCCGCCGCCAGCTCTTCCGCCTTCGCCACCGATGAGGATACCCGGTAGTCTTCCTCCAGCGTTCATGTTACCGCCTCTTCAGATTCCGAGGTCGTTGTCACCGATCCTCAGCACAACAGAGCAAGAGCATTCGTCTGTTTCACCCAGCATCAAGGCGGAGGAGACAAAACAAGGAATCTCACCGTTGTGGAAGCACATGTATCGAGCAGGGTCTCCTGTCGCCATTCCTGGTAGATACACGCCTCCGCGTTCTCCCAGCTCGTACCCAGTGACAGTGAGATCTGGACTGACAAGTCGTGAGCGTTCGCTAAGCCCTCGGCCGTCGACGCCAGAATGGCGTCCAGTGTATAGCCCTCCTGTGCAAAGGTTTCCAGTTAGGCTTCCTTCTTCCCAGTCTGTTGTGAGAAGCGAGGAAGCAAGCGGTGATGCACATATACTTCCACCTGTTGACGCAACAGCAATGTCGACAGGGTTTTGGCCAGAGAATTTCCAGGAGATCAGGCATTTGATGGAGGACGAGCCTTTGTTCTCTCGTGACTTGGGCTGGTCTGTCGCGCAGGCGGTTGTGCCACCTGTTGAGGAATCACCTCTTATCGCTGAAGGAGAGCCACTTCTGAATCGCCCTGCTTCGGCTGACAAGGTAGAGGACTCGAACCGATCTGTCCCATCACTCGCGTCAATTCTGAACGGAAACAGCCCACTTGTTGCGAGTAAAGCAGAGCAAGCACCACCTCCTTTACCTGCACAAACAGCAGTCTCGCTTCCTCCCACGCCTGCACCGTTAAGCGCTATGTTTGTTGCGGATCGGTCTGTCCCCGACGGACAAGTGTTCCCACCGGGAGCTGAATTCATGAAAAGCTGGAGCATGTTGAATGATGGAGAAAGTGCATGGCCAGAATCGACTGAACTAGTATTTGTCGGTGGCGATTCGCTGGCGAGAGATGTGGATGCTGCGAAGGCGGTGAAGGTGGGTACGGTTGAACCGATGGAGCAAGTTGATCTGTGGACTGGGGAGTTGAAGGCACCTGATGTGCCTGGGAGATATGTGAGTTATTACAGGCTCAGGGATGGGGAAAGGAGATTGTTTGGACAAAGCATCTGGCTTGAGTAGGTGCACAACCTTTCTGTCCTTGAACCTAGACTAACCTTCTTCGCAGCATCACTGTGTCGGAGGCATCAGAAGGTTCGTCGGGAGGTGAAGAGTACCTGTCGACGTCGTCTGTGATTGTGATGCCCAAATCTGCGGACCAAGACGGACCGAAGGTTGATTTGTCTGGACCGAGCTCCCCGGTGAGTGCGCCTTCGTCGACGTCAGTGGTGAGCATGCCAGAGGAGAGTGATACAGACTCTGACGAAGAGCTGTGGGAAGACAGCCGACAGAGTATGGTGAATAGAACAAGAGGAGAAGAAGGAGAAGAGTATGTTGTTCTGTACGAGTCCTCTGAGGAGGACTGATATATGTATATTAGATAAGCGATTGAATTTGGAATGTATATGTTGTTCATTTTGTGACATCATTAATTTCATCGTCGACGTTGAGGATGGCAGCCTCGACGACGGCGACGACGATGCCCAAGCTGCTAGAACGAAGTCCTCGACGTTCTCCAACAAAGCTAAGAAAGACTTCTCACCCCCCCTCTTCGTTCTTCGAGCCTCCTATCACTGAACCCGCTCTAGCCACCATCTCCAAGGATCTTCCTCCTCCTCCTCCTCCTCCTCCAGACAAGGAACTCATGCCAAAGAAACGAATATTCAGTCTTAATATTAAACGTAGCAAGGATAAGGTGTATCTATTTTTCTTCTAGTTTTCTTCTTTTCTTATGCCATGAATAGGATCTACCTCCTTCGCCGAAGAAAAAATTCACACTGGACCCACAGTCAGAGAGACCGTTACCCAGCATACCCTCACCGATGACCCACATTCCTAGCCCTTACTCAATCTCAGAAGTACATGCTCCATTCACCGAAGCCTACGATGCCTCGGCTGAAGGCTCCATGACTGATCCCGATCTTCACGGCGAGAGCAGTCGCAGCAGTCGCGTCAGACGTCGCTTTTCTCTCGCTGTTGCGATGACCAGCCGGGACCTCACCGACGAGGTCTTTGTGGAACACGTAGAGCGCATTCGCAAAGACTCTGCCGGCTGCGAAGTGTATGGCCTCAGAGGTTGGGAGTTTGGTTGGCTAGAACCAGAACTTGGAGAAGCTTATTGCGAGGAAGACAGTCCTACCTTTGAGAACGAGTACGACGACGACAGCGCAGACAAGGCCTGGTCATCTGCGCTTCACGCTCTTTTGATTACTCGCGATTTGCTGCGTACAGAAAGAAACTACCTTGCGTCTTTGACCACTCTCCTACAATCTTCCCCTTGTTCCACTCCTCCCAGAATCAATCTTCCGTGGCCATCGCATCCCCCTCCGCCTCTCATGCATACTTACCTCATGGACCTCATTGCCCTTTCCGCCGCTCTTCTACAAGCCTGGGAACAGGAGCCCACGGTCGTGGCTGCTGCGCGTGTCATCATAGAAAGAGAGGAAGAGCTTGAACGCGTTATGGTCGGATGGTGCGGCGTTGTCGGTGGCTGGTTTGTCGGCGGGACCACAGACAAGAGGAGAAGGAGGAGGTTGAGCAAGACCAGATTCTCCCAGACATCACCCCCGCCTTCATTTTCGACCTCTTCCTCATCTTCTCAATTGCACACTCCCTCCTCGTTCACTAGCCGTCGGTCCTCCATGTTGTCACTCGGTTTCAAAACTCCTATGACGACCGTTTTTCCCACTATGGTACCCCCACCTGCTTCGAGCTGGAGGAAGAGTATGCCCTCACTGGGTTCGCTGACGGTACACTTGCCAAGCATGCCCCCTCATTCTCTTTCCTCTTCCTCCTCTTCTGATGCAGCTGCTCTTGCAACGTCTGTGATGGAGAATGAACCAATGGAACGCAGAAGATATGCTACCGAGTTGAGCAGGAGCTCGACATTTTTGAGTGTGGGGAGAAATAGCGTGATCCCAAGGTCAGAGACTTCGTTGGGTTTGGCAGCAGGAGGTGATTACTTGTATTCGGTGTCCGCGGATGGACATGGCTATGCGCCGCCAGGACGCTCGGCGTTGGAGTTGGAAAGAGGGCGGAGTGACAGCGGGACGAGTTTGGGCTTTGGGGGGAAGAAGGTTCATTCTGTGCGCGAACTGGCAATCTTGCCAGTGCAGAGGGTGACGAGGTATGCGCTGTTGTACCGGGGTAAGTGTGATATTCATCTTCAATTTTGTGTGTCCCTAAGCGCGTTTCAAGACCTGTTGAAGTATACACCAGACACTTTGCCTTCCCGACCTCTTCTCGAGCAAGCGGCGGATGTGGCTGCACGAATAGCGCAGAAATGCGATCGGGCGCAGGGGAATGCAGAGTTTTATTGGACTTCGAGGACGAGTCCTAACAAATGATTTTTCATGACATCTCATATCTAACAGCGGTCACTGCATCTACTATATCTTATTCATTCACATTATTTTTAGCCCCACCCCCTCCTGCCGCCCCGTAATATGTATTTTGGCATTGCCACTTTCCAGAATTGCCCGTATTCACCAGTTCTTCGACTTATATACACAGCATCATACACATTCGCATCTTTTTCAATACTTTCTTGCTCGTCATCATGATAACCAGTGTACTTCTTAGGTGTACCATATCTCGTTACGGCCTTGCTTCTGCTTTCTTGTTTCATTCCTTGGCTTTTCCTTCCCATTGATATTTGCTCTACTCTATGAGTAAATGCCATAGAACCATCTCTATTTTCATCTATGTATTACTAGTTTCATTTTTCGAAAACAAAGTACATGCTCATTACCTGGTCTGGGCTATATATACAGACCTTTATTATGTTAGTCATGTCCAATGTGGTGTAGTGGCTAACATTGCTGTCTTTCATGAGGTCACTTGTGTGCACAGCAGCCCGGGGTTCGATTCCCCGCATTGGAACGCAAATATATTTTCCACCGTGATTGCAAGACTTGCTATATGTTTTGACAGCCATACATTAGATACTATGTGCGTTGGTCACTTTGAATACCTGTTTGAACCAGTGCTACCACAGAGTCACTACCAAACAGCTGTGTGGCGGCATGTTTGAATCCGGGAAACTATAGCGTCTATGAACTCCTGGTCGTGAAGGCTAGAAGCAGACTCACTTCCTGTAATCCTGCACCGTAACTTACACCCTGATCACCCACGAATGTAGGCGCGATAGTAACGATGATGGTGTCGATGAGGTTGACAGAATTTGCAGAGATTTCAGAAAAGAACGATTTGATAACTGATGCACCCCCTTCGACCATGAGCGATTGTATCTCTAGATCGCGTAGGATTTCGAGGACACTACGTAGCTTGAGACGACCTAAGAGTTGTTGATCTCTCAAGGAAACGAGTTTTCGATTCACTGGAACGTACCTTCGGAAACACCATTGGGGATCAGGACCACCCTCGCACCTGCCTTCTCTAACACCGCTCGACGATCAGTCCATTCAGCAATAGCATTTTCATTTGAAGGTTCAGCGCAGAGAACCCAAGGTCGTCGACCGACTCCTTTTTGGTAATTTCCCAAGAGCTTGCAAGTCGGTAAGAGACGGAGATGGGTGTCGAGAACGATTGGTCTGGGGAGGTGATAGGGATTGTTGTGTCCGTTCTTGGCTGGATCTGGCGATTTGGGTTGGAGATGGCGGGCTAGGGATGGCAATGAGAAGGAAGGGGTTGGCGGGTAACGAGTCAAGCTTCAAGACTGACTGTTCAGTTGAGGATCATCATTCAGAGCTGTTCCAATTCCAACGAGAATTGCATCGTGCATTGTTCGCATCCTGTTCTTGCAATACAGACATCAAAATATAATGGCCATTTGCTTCTACTAACCAATGAGTCATGACCATACTTTCTTTGCCACTCAAGATGAGTTGTTTGCCTCTCTTGCCTGCAATTTTTGCATCGAGGGATTGAGCAAATGTAAGAGTAACATGAGGACGTCTTTCGTTTGGCGAGTTATATTTTTCGAGAAGTGAAGTTAGGAACAGGGGTGGAAACATGAGTGAAGGTGATAAATGATTTGAAATCACACAGAATATAGAGTGCAACAAGTGGTATCATTTGTTCAATCTGCGCGCCCAAAAGTACAAGTACATATAGAACATGCTGAGAGTGGTATATAGTAAAGACCCACGATCTTTACCCAAGATTGTAACGAGCTGTAGGCTAATACCCAATCTCGAAGAATGTAAAGTATTCTCGAATCAGCATCCATCATATCGCTTTGATGAATTCCTTGGCTGCCACGAAACTCTTTCGAGAGAAAAAGGCAGCCCTGGTGATGGTCTTTCTGGACGACGATGAAGAGGATTCAATAGTCTTCTTCACGGATGCAGAGACGATCTTGGTCGATGATGAGAAACGACGTGCAAAGGGTCTAGCGACCTCCATGGGATGGGGGAAAATAACATTGACATTGGTGAAAGGGATGCTGGCACGTCGGAAACGTTTCGGTTTAGAGGCTGTTAGAGATGTCAGGTTAAGATTGGACTCGATGTATGGTATTGAATTACTTACATTTCTCATCAAAAGAGTTAACCAACGTAGACGCAGACGACTCCACAGAGTCAAAGCTTGCTCTACGGTTTATTGGCTTCCAGTCTGGAGGGACTTGTGGTCCAGTCCAGGGCCACAACGTCAACACGACGACTGAAGCAACGCTCTACGAAAAGGATAGTTGAGCACTTGATCAGGATATACTTCTGGAATACTTACGGATATAAAGCCAGCGCTAGACAAGAACCAGCACAACACCCGAATGGTGATGGTGGTATGGCTCGAAGTGGTGAAGATGATTTCAGATGAAGACATGTTTGTTGTGATAGCAGTGTAGAGTGTATTCTGAGGACTCTACGGAGATCTATGGGAGGTATTTATACACTTCCAGGAGCATGTCTGAGAGGAAAGTCTTGACATCATTATTCAGGGTACTGAGTCGGGGGGAGGCGACGTGCATGTTCCCCCCCCGTCTAAGTTCCAAGTTGCAGACTCAGGAGCACATTGAACAAAGTGTATACCAGTTCTGCGGTATATTCTGCTGTATCCATCTGAGCAGGGTCTTTGCATAAGGCTTGATAGAGTGAGAAGGATAGTAGTACGAGTATACGAGGTTGGGCTGAACGTGGGATCTTTGTTGATTTTGAAAGGAGGTGACAAAGTCAGACACTGCCACATTCTACGTTGCGACCTCCTGCTGCAAAGTCTCCTAAGACAATTGAGCAGGTCAGTACTGCCTTACTCGTCATATCTTCTTCAATGACCCATTAGAGGCTGTACAGTGGCTCTTCAGACTGTAGCAAAAACATAGTGCACGTCATTTACCTTACCTTACGGCTATGTAGACTGTCTTGCTAGAATTCCTGACAAGGTTGCCTCTGTCCTATGTAGAATAATATTGTATACAAGACGGCTGCAAAAAATCCGTAAAATCAAATTTATGTCGACTGAGCTGAGATGGTCGCATATGGAGTCAGAATAAGCCAAATGTCATTGATCTGACAGGATTCTGGATTCAAATATTAATATTCATGTCCTCGTACTTACACAAAAAATTGGTACTTACACAAATTTACCGTGAGGGGGACGCACAGCGAGCCACGTGGCGGGCATCCTCGTAAACTCTACTGTCAGTGTCAGTGGCACTGGTAAGGCGCGGAAGTGTTAGCCTTCCTCTACCGGCATATTGACATATTCGTGCAGTATGTCTCAAAATGAAATCACAATGCTCACCCTCAACTGCTGGTCTGCTTTTACCAAGTCCTCACTCGAAATCATTCATTAACCTCAGTCCCGCAGGGGCTTGAAGTTCGTCTCGAAGAATCGCAGAGAACGAATATTAGCCATCGCAGATGAACTCTCCAACTCGGAAGACTACGATATTATCACTCTGCAAGAAATATGGGTGTTTGCGGACTACGAGCACGTAAGGCAAAGCGTTGCGAAACGTCTCCCGTTCGCCAAGTTTTTCTACAGGTGAGTTTGCCTATAATCGTGCTTTCCGCGGAGACTCAGCATCTTTTGAAAGTGGTGCACTAGGAGCTGGTCTTGCCATTTTCTCGCGTTTCCCAATCATTGCTACCGAAGTCTATCCGTACTCGTTGAATGGGGCTCCGATTGACGTAGCAGGCGGCGACTGGTTCGTAGGCAAAGCTGCTGCGAGCGTGATTTTAGAACACCCGATTCTTGGCGAAGTTCAGGTTTTTAATACTCATGTGTGTCAATACGCCCTCTTTTCACATTCTCTGCGTTGACTTTGGCCAGCTCTACGCAAAAGGTGGTGAAGACGGACCCGAACATAATAGAGCACACCGTTTAGTAAATGCTTGGGAATTCGCAAAGCTGGTTAGGAAGGCTGCGGAACTAGGACGCTATGTTATTGCGGTATGTTCGCCATTCATTGACACAAGACTGGTGTTTCAAACTTGATTGCTAGGGCGGAGATTTCAATAGTATACCAACAACGCTTCCTATGACCATCATTCGGGAACATGCCGATCTAACGGACTGCTGGCTGGTAACACACCCTTTCTCAAATGTAGCAAATAGGACGCCTTCCCCACAAGAAGCCATTGATCAGTTTGGCGTCACAGCTGATTCGCCGCTCAATTCCTACTCTGCGGGCAAGCCGCTTGACCGTCACGCCCGTAAATTCTGTGGAAAGCGTCTCGACTACATTTTCTATCGTCAACCTAGATTCCTCAGCGACGAATCTCAGCCCACTCTTCAATGCACTGAATGCAGGGTGATGTTTGCGCACGAAGTACCTGGTGCTACATTTTCCTATTCGGATCATTTCGGTATCAGGGCTGTCCTTCAGATTCAGACACCAGGGGCTGCAGCTTTCCGGGAAGCTGACCCTACTTATTCTTCCGAGAGCCAGAATGCTTGGTCTTCAGAGCCCTCCAAACCTTCAGAACTTTCGGAATCGTCGATATTGACGATGATTCAAGCTTTGACTGCATGCTATCGCTTCTCAAGGAGCCGTGCTCAGAGAGAGCTGGCCATATTTGTGCTTTGTGTACTGGTACTGCTGGCAGTGGCCGTCGGTTCTTCGTGGTTGCCTCACCCTTGGATCAACCCCATCTTCGTCCTTTTTACTGTCTTCATAGCCTGGCTGGGTACTACCATGCTGTATGAAGGATTCATATACGGGCAGTGGGCGTGCAACGCACTGATGAATGTCGTAGAAGAACTGGAGATACATAAAAAGAGATTAGAATCGCAATTGGAAACCTAATCTATCATCACAAACTCCTCCGGGGCAACTACACGTACATTTACTGTGATGGAACTACATTGAGTACAATAGTAGTACATATAAGGGATGTAGATTTAATGGACCGATAGGGAGATACAAACTTGGTCATAACACAAATTACAATCATGAATATGAATACATGACTGTTCGATTAGCAGGTCCATTGCTCGTCCAGCTCTGTACGAGTGAAGAAATATCAGTGTGACTGTTGACTCTGGATGTGCGTCGAATAGAAGGAGAAGGTGCAACGGAATCTGTAGAAGCCAAAGATGTCGATGAAAGAGAAAGGGGTGGTTGAAGGCCTGAACGGCGAGATGCTGGCTTGGTGGGGGAGGACGAGCCTTGACTATTATATGAGCTAGTTCGCGTATGTGTCGGTCTAGACGATGCATTGTCTGGTACTATGAGCGACATAGCAGAACCAAGTCGACGGAAATTCGAAGGAAGGGTGCCAGCACGGCGTCGAGGGAGCGGCATTGTCGGTGAAGAACATGAGGTGGGCGGGGAATTGTCGTCTTCTGTATCGTCGTCGTCAGAATCGTGTTGTGCACCAGACGAAAGATTCCAAGTGCGACGACCCCAGCTGGGATACTCTCTGAATAGAAGACTGTTCGTAATCTCTTCCTCGGTATCACTGCTCGAATCGGCGGGCAATTGCTCGGCAACGCGTTCTTTGACATGCTCTAGACCAGAAGCAGTCTCAACGCCATCGCCTCTGACCATTGTGACGCTCTCGCTTTCGATCTCGTTCTCCAGCACTTTTTCAAATTGGATATCGTGTTGCTTTGGCCGCTCTTGTTGTTCCTGGGAAAGAACATCTCGGACGAAGTCGTGCATAGATATGAAAGATCGAGTGGCGGCATCAAGGAAAGGAAACATCTGAAACACATGTATCTGGTAAAAGATAAGAGTTTACTCATCCGGGTACATAAACTCGAGCTTACAGCGTCTTCATACAGCTCGTGACGAACTTGGACCCCAGCCAGCGAGGCTTTATGCGCTAGCAGTGTGATTTCGTCTCGAAGAACCTCAGAATCACCCGCTTGAATGAGAAGCGGAGGGAGCCCCTTGAAGTCGCCGAACAGAGGGCTCGCGTAGGGATGGGTCATATACTGTTCCATACTGTCCCCAAGATACAACACTACCGGGTTCATGTGATCGTCGGGTGCTGGTACCGGAACAATATCATACGGTGCGTTAGAATCCCAAGACTCGCAACTCATTGTTAAGTCTGGGAAGCACATGAAGTTAGCAGTAGAACATGGAGTCGTTATAAGCGGTACTCGCCAACCCAAGGTGACATGAGGATAGCGGCTGATGGAAGGTCGTACTGATTGTCTCTCAGGTACATCAACAACGCCAGTGACAACCCTCCACCCGCACTGTCTCCTGCAACGACGATGTTTTCGGGAGGTATGTGAAGGTCCTCAACCAGACGCATATATGCACTGACAGCGTCATGAAGAGGGCCAGGGAAGACTGTTTCGGGGGCTAATCGGTAGTCCAAGGCTGCGGTCCGCCATATCAGCAGAAGCGGGCTACTCAAAGATCGAATACCTACAGAAGACGCGGGAATCTGTATACTTAGCGAGAGGTATAGATACCATTCTTTGTGCAGCCGCACTGGAGACATAATATGCGCCTGAGGAAGCTCAGTGACCGACACGAGACCCCGGAAAAGACCTATGAGACATACCTCCGTGTATGTAAAGAATGACTAGCTCTTTTTTCTTCTCAGTTCTGACATTGCAGTCCTTCTGAAGAGTCTCGGAGGTAGCTGATGGTGATTGAGTAGCCTTCCATTCGTCCTGCAATCTTAGCCATGTCTTTCGTCCGACCACCCATTCCCCAGACAGCTCTCGGGTACCTGTCTCCAGTTGATCAAACCGGGCAAGGATGCCACGCAGTTGGCGAGTTCGAACTCGAAAAGTGACAGGAGTAACCAGGGCATCAGACGGCAGAGGAACCAACCCGCCTAGGCCCATTAGCATCCGAATCGTGCCCTGAGGGGTTCATCAGTAGAACAGGATAAAAGGAAAAAGATGATGCGTACTAGGTCTACCAAAGCACTATGGCGTCCAGCACCACGCATTAAGCTGTTTATGATGGTCATCTCAATGCCCCATGATTTCTTTCGAGGTCCCCAGATGTGATGCACAACGATATCCTGAGTGATTTCGGTCGCTGTGCATACTCAATATCGCTGGGTCTAATCCCACAATGAAGCATATACTCACCCTTCTTTGCTGCAACTAGGGGATACTTCCACAGATGCCACAATCGGATAGGCTGCCTTACTTGAAGCTTGAGTTTAGGATCTATACGCGCAGATGGAGGTGGGACACCAGGCGTAGCAAAACTGTTAAGAACCGAGGTCAGCGTCCGGGCTGATTCATCTGCCTGTCTTCGAGACTGTGTAGGAGGACCGGGCTGAGCATCTGAGGTCGCACTGAAGGGCCATGGAAGGCCTAAGGTCATAGTAGAGAGTCAAGGGGAAAAAAAGTGGCAAATGAGGAGAACTATGGTGACGAATTGTGTACAGACGACGAATCCGTACGCCAACGAGTTACCAAAAGACTGAGAGGGAAGAAAAGAGGAGGTGAGGCATTCAAGAGGGAAACACTTGATCCGTAGGGTGGAATGTGGGGTATCATGTCATATGACCTGCCGTTACTGCCGTAACTGCCACCTCCGCGGCTCTCGTGATCAGAGAAGATTCAGACCTCGCAGCAGCAGCGCTCTAACCGTCTGGAATGGCTATACGATACTCAATATCTCATGCGACTACAAATGTATTAGCCTACTATGAGTATCAATAATCCTCGCCCCGGCTGATCACCTCCTTCACTGTCGGCCGCAACAGGATCGTGTGCTCCTATTTGTCTACGGTGAGCAAAAAACATTCGATTGAATGATTGAAACGTACAAATTGTGCAGTCATAGATCCCAGTTGATCGCACAGCGGGGGATAGTCCTGAACAATTCCTTGTGACACCAGGTGATTCAGCTAGTGCGGATAGAGGTTTTAGAATCAGTGAAGAACGAACTCCAAGATCCAATTTTAACTCACAGCAAGAAGATACTTGCTTTCGCCGATTCGGTCGAGGTAGCGTCGACAGAAAGGCAGTGTCCCAAAGTTCTTGTTGATGCTCTTCAACAAAGATTTGGCACTTGTTAACCTGAGAGAATACAACTGTTTCAGTACCACTCTCCGCCGCAGCCCAAGAGAACTCCGACCGCAATGGCACGTGAGGAGCGTCCATAATCCTTGCATAATGAGAGCAATCCCCCTGATGGCAGTCAGTCAGAGATATGAATGTATTCGGCCCAAGTGTCAAACTCACACTTTCGACCACATGTCCTCGACCTGTTGACCCGAACGTCTCGATCGCAAAATACTCGCCTTCTTCCATCTTCGTCTGGTCGTCGTTCTTAACCTGCATTACAGACTTTCCTCCGTGGATATGATATAATCCAATTGAATGACCGCTCAGGTTCTGAATGGTCTTCACTGAGTAAAAATTAGATGCGTGGAATCTTGCAGTACAACCAACGTACCGGGATAAACATGGGAGCCAACTTCCACCTCGTATGATTCCATTGTCTCCTGGATGTATCCTCCGAGCTCTCCTAATCGTACGTCAATGCCAGCTTCCTAAGAAAATAATAAATATCAAGTGATATCCAATGACTATAAGCTTTGAGACTCACTCGTACGCCTGTATCAGTCGCAGCCTTGACCGCCTCAAGCAACTTGTCATAAGTGTTATCAAATGTGAGGGTAAATGCAGAGTCGACAATCCGTCCCTTTACATGAACACCAAAATCAACTTTTAAGACGTCACCCTGCTTGAGAACTGATGTGTGTTAAGTATGAGCAGCATGACCATATCCTATCAATTTCTTTGGAACAAACCAGTTGTATCACCAGCATTGGGCGTGTAATGTGCAGCACAGTTGTTAAGACTGACTCCAGTAGGGAAACCAACACCGGACTCGAGTCCATTCTCTTCCACAAGAGCACGAGTTCCATCCTCAATGTTTTGTACGATTTCCAACATCGACATTCCAGGACGGATATGTTTCCTAGCATGTTTTCGGACTAATCGGTGGACTTCCGCTGCTCGTCGAATGTTTTGGTATGTCGTTTCAGGATCCCCACATGCCAACTTCTCCTCGTATCTTTTTTCTTCCGATGAAGTTCGCCATGCGTTACTATAGGATAAACGGGATCGAATTGAACAATATCTCTCAAATTAAACCAAGCCTGATACTCACTCGTCTTTGTACGGCTGGAGCTCGCCTTCAGGATAAATTCCGCTGGGGAAAAATTTGGACAATCCGACTCGGGGTGGATCTGATTGCTCGATCTTCTTCTTCTTCGACTTTTTCTTCTTCTTTTTTTTCTTCCCTTCACCTATTGTTTGCAGGATGAGCTTGCTGTATGTTAAATTCTGAACATCACTGACCGGATCCTGAAGGGTCTACCTCCCCCGGTTCATCATCTCCCTCGTCATTGTCGTCAATAACCTCAATGGGCTCTTTTCCATTCAAATCACCCTCAGGTTCTGCGATTACAGTCATCTCCTTGGAGTAGTGAAGGAGAAATGAGTTTGCTGCGCCCTCATGTCACATTTTCAGCAAGCCAGTGACAGCTAAGTGTGACTATGATAACTCGCGCATGTCACAAATTGAGTCACACAACTATCCATGACTACCACAGCACCTGCGCTCCTCACCCGCGACGAGTGCGTTCTTCTTATCTCGTTACTCCATATATTTCTCAATTTTCCTCAACTTCAGCATCGCAATTGCCACTCGAGCTGCCGATAATTTTACGAGACTTTACTACACGACCTATGACTCGAGCGCGCGCCTCGCAGATTTGCCTAATTTTTATCGACCAAGTTCCTCTTTGACGTGGAATGGAAAACCTGTACAGGGAGCAGATGGGCTTAGGCAGTTCATAGAGAAAATGCCTCCTACCAAGCATGAGATGCAGTCCTTTGATTGCCACCCGATACCAGGTTTGCATGCTTTTTTGGTATTTTCTGTGTATAGTTTGCTGAATAGAGATTCCTCTTCCCAGGAACAACACCTCCTTCACTTCTCATCACGGTGTCGGGAACTGTCTTACATGGGCGACCCCACCACCCGAACGGCCCTCGACCGAAAACTATTGATGGACAGACTCGCGTGTTTTCTCAGACGTTCATGCTAGTACCGGATTCAGCGGCTGCGCCTTCTAAACCTGGGGAGGTGGCGAAATATTATATCAGTGCAGATGCACTGAGATTTGTTGGATAGTCATTTTGAAATGTTTCGACAACAAATACTACTTGTATGTATCATTGCAGGGACCGATTTCAATTATTTAATTATAAGAAAGCAGTTTCTCTTCGTTGTCGGATGTATACCAATATCAAGCTCACAGCACATCGAATGGCTGCTTTTCCATTTCTCAGCTACATTAATTTTGAATAGATGTAATAGCATAATCTACAAAATACAGGCTACAAAGCGAACAAGGCACTTTGCAGTTCTTACCCAAAGGTTTGACTCTGTGAGGATCGATAAGCACCGAAACACGTAGACCAGTATGCAGGGGATAACGTACCGAACGAGCACTCCTCTTGACCTTTGACAAACGCCACTCGTCTGGTTTCTCGTACTTATTATACAATGGCTCAATCTTTTCTTGCCTCTTCCGTTTACTAATCTTGTTCGCATCTGCCACCTTGAAGAATTGAGGTGCCACTTCTACCAACCACTTAGGTTCGATGGCTGTGACGTTATGGCAGTACTCTCTGGTAGTCAAAACCAGTTCATGATAGATCAACCATTCAGGATTACGGTTGAACAAAGCAGACGATGGGTGGATGTACACAGGGGTACCCTCAACGAGTGTCTTGTAACCCTCTTGGGGGTCTTTCTTTGCCGCATGCCGGAAAAATCCTGAGCAGATGGCTCTTCGCACCCTGTTGTAATCTTTGCCAGCTGATAGGATATCATGCTTGTAACTATTACATTCATTATTAGAGATTGGAAAGTCGATAAAAGCGTCAAGACACATACCGATCCATGATACCAAGTAGCTGCTTTCTCACGTCTTGGGCACGCCTCATACTTCTGGCCTGGATGAAGTTCTCGTAGCACCACGGATTTGAAAAGTTCGCATTTTTCCAGCCGTTGTAAACGGTCAGTAGAGTGAGATGGTCGCCTTCGGGCTGATGGAATTTGGCCTTCTTCGAATCGGCCTGACCTTGTTTCTCCTTGGGTCGATAGAAGACAGACTGAACAGAAACCATAGCCACAATTGACAAGATCTCTTCAGAGCAGCCCAACTCCACCGATGCAATCAACATTTTTGCAAGAGGCGGCTCCATAGGAAAGTCAGCCATTTTGCGGCCCAGCCTCGTTAAAAGACCTTCGTCATCCAGTGCAGACAGTGCATAAAGCGACTCAAGAGCCGTCAGCATAGTCGGCGCTGGAGGAGGGTCCATGAAGTCGAAACTGAGCAGATCATTGATCCCCATTGCTTTCAACTGTAAAATGGTGGTCGACAGATTCGTTCGCTGAATATCGGGAATTGAGTTAGGGAGCATCTCATTGCGGAAAGCAGCCTCCGTATACAGCCTATAGCATTTCCCTGGGCCTGTACGTCCGGCTCGACCTGAGCGTTGTCGGGCCTGTGCTTGAGATATTGGCATGACTACAAGGGAGTCCATACCTAACCTTGGATCATAAGCATTCTGCTTTGAAAATCCAGGATCTATCACGTAATAAATAGCAGGAATAGTCAAACTTGTCTCTGCCACATTAGTGGCAATGACAACTTTGCGAGCGCCAGGAGGTGTAGTTTCAAATACTCGTGACTGAACCTCTGATGGAAGAGCAGAATAAATGGGAAGGATGAGCAGCTCTGGAACTTTAGGACCTAGCGCTTTCATACGCTCGAATAAAATTTCGCACGCAGTGTCGATCTCCTCTTGACCGGTGAGGAAAAGCAGAATGTCACCAGGAGGCTCGGAAAGATGAATTTGCATCACGGTAATTAGAGATGCATCCAGATAATCGGATTCAGGCTCTTTTGTGTAAAGAATCTCTACTGGGAAAGTCCGACCAGGAATGGTGAATATAGGACAGCCAAAGAAGTATTTTGAGAACTTCTCAGCATCCAACGTAGCCGAAGTGACAATGAGTTTGAGATCGGGGCGCCGTTTTACCGCCTCTAGAAAACAATTAGGTGTGAATTGTATTGATCATGGACGAATATCAATCACATACTCTTCATAAGTCCGAATAGAACGTCAGTAGCGATAGTACGTTCGTGGGCTTCATCCAACATGATGACAGAGTATTGATTGCAGAGCGGATCGATGAGACATTCACGCTGTAGCATACCATCTGTCATATATTTGATTCGGGTTTCGGGACTTGTACAATCCTCGAAACGAATTGTGTACCCCACTTCCTGCCCTAACCGACAGCCGACCTCTTCAGCAACACGTTTGGCAACGGACATTGCAGCAACACGACGCGGTTGAGTACAGCCTATACGGCCACGGTCTGCGTATCCAGACTCCGCAAGATACTGCACCATTTGAGTAGTCTTTCCAGACCCCGTGTCCCCGACGACAATGAGGACTGGATGCTAGAGGAAATCGTATCAGCGTTCTTCCATACAATTAGTGTGTGTGTGATATACCTCTTCAATAGCCTTGAGAAGTGGATCTCGAAGCTTGTATATGGGTAATCTCCTTCGCTGGTCCTGGATAGACAAAGTGGTGATTTCACCATACGTTGTCGTTTTGTTAAACGTTTCTTGCTTCCACGACGGGACTTCTCCAGCCTTTTGTCCTTTCAAATTCCCCCTCATGTCCTGAGCGAATACTCTGTCTGATTCTTTGGCCATGGGATCAAGCCACGGTTGGCTAAAATCACGGGCCTCCGAGTCCGCTTCTTCATTAG
>JH814814.1:470554-506817 GCA_000296255.1 Omphalotus olearius VT 653.13 | reverse complement strand
ACGAGCAGGAGGTGCAAGGGATACAGGTGCATGCTCGTGAGTAACGGGCACTCCTTCCTGTATAGAAACGGTGCTCTTCTCAATGAAGGATGCACGTTTACTAGGTGATTCACGTAAGACTGGCTGTGATGCCTCTACGAAATGTTTCTCCGGAACAGAGAGCGTGTCCGAGGAATCATCATCTCCGGTTAGCCAGTCTCGCTGGGATGATCTAGCAGGGAAGCGAGATGGAAGGACATTCTCATGCGAAATAAGATCCACCTTCTTGGATGGTAATCCTGAAGTAGAGGGCTCGGTTGTATCACTCTTGTGAAGCCCGGAGCTTGGTTTCATAGTGATTGAGCTACGATGTCTCCTAATTGAAGAACCTCGAGTGACTGGAACGTTGCTGCTCGATGTGGACGGAGCGGAAACTTTCGAAGTGTCAAGTGCCGACGTATCGAAGCCAGAGGCACTAACTCCTGCACGCATCGCTACTCCAGTAACCTGTTCCGACCGTACACCATCACTTCCGTAAGATGCTAGCGATGGGACCGCGTTTCTAGGCAGCCCAGGGATTCCTGTAGTTGAGGATTTATAAGACGAAGACTGAGGTTTGGGTAACTGCGGCTGACTAGCCACAAGAGGGCCAGGTCTGGCTGAAGTCAATTGCTGATCACGATTACGTCCAGGACTAGTAAAGGTAGCATCAAGTTCTTCCAATGACGGAAACCTTGTCTCAGCGGCAACTGTCTCCGGCGTTCTTTGTGAAGAACTAGGTCTCGATGTCGGAGGTTGCGAGCTCCACGATGATCCAGACGTGGCAGGTTGCAAAGCAGGCCCAGGGCTCAGTGACTGAGGTTGAAATTGTGGGGATGGTAGGTAGGAAGATCGAGGTACTGTTCCGTTGTATTTGCCATTCTCAGTACGCCCAGAGTCCAAATTTGTCGACTTGGAGCTAGTCACAGCTAAACCTGTCCTAAGCTTTCTGGCTTCCGCAAGAGTCGGTGCATGTTTGTCACTTGAGGGGAGCCCAAGACCGTCAAATGCATCCTTCTCCTTACCACGTACCGCGGGCACCGACTTCGTGGGCGATTGCGCAGTAGTGATCTTCGTTGGACTAACAGAAGCAGGTAGCTTTAACGAGCTAGACGCCGCACCTTGTACAGGTGCGTTAGGATCAGGAGCCTTCCACAACTGTTCACCAAAGTCATCACCAAACCCTTGCTTAAAAGTGCTCTTCTCTTTTTGATCTGAAGCGACAGCCCAGGCATCGTCAAGGCCCTCCCCGGACTGAGCAGGAGTTGCGCGCTTAGTAGTAACAGCTTCCCATGCCTTTTCTTCATCTTCTAACCAATTTCTGCTCTTTGTATCAATGTTTCTTTCTTGGCTCGGCGGTCTAGTGGGAGTCGGGGACTCTTTCGAGGGTGTGGGTCTACCCCGTCTCATGGGAGCTATAGCTTCCAGAACCTTGTCGCGAGCTTGAACTCCAGCACTTTTAGAAGGAGACGAAGATGTCGCAGGTGTGATTGTGGCCGCAATACCTGAGCCTTGACGGTAAGAAATCGTGTTCTGAACAGGATTTGGAGAAGGAGACTTGAATTGGGGTTGATGGCGAGGGGATAGTGGTTGTGGGGACGGAATTCTGTATTGGAATTGCGACCTCGTTCCTCGTAGCCGATGGACTTGAGACAAGAGCTCAAAAACTGTTGGTCGCTGAGTTCCATGTTCACGAAGCATTGACCCTAGATTTCAATGAGCTGATCAGATTTCATGAATGTGACAAACTAGCTGCGTACCAATCAGCGCATTCATCTGAGATGAATAGACAGGGTACGGCGGTATCCTGTACTGCACATTGAGAATAGCCAGCGGACCATGTTCTTCGAAAGGGGTCGTGTAGTAACACAATTTATAGAGTAAGACGCCTAATGCCCATACGTCGCACTTTTCATCTATAGGCCTCCTCAAATGTGCATCAATCATTTCAGGGGCCCGGTACTGCAGCGTTGTGTGACGATTTAAATCATCCTCTAAGGCACGTATTTCCTGCATGTTCGAAGGGGGTCTAGGTGCGACTGTAGTGGCAGAACCAAAGTCACAGAGCTTAAAAGAAGTGGGAGACGCCTGAAGAATGTTCTCGACCTTCAAATCCCGATGAAGAAGAGGCGGACGGGAATTATGCATGTAGGCAACACCTTCACAGACATCCACAAAGATCTGCAGAATTTCAGCCTCCGTTAGCCGTTCGCGCAATCGCCGGTTCATCATGTCGATTATTCCACCACCTGAAGCATATTAAGCCAAGATACGGATGCGGAATGGTAAAGCCACATACCAGGGCAAAATTCCATTAGGATGAACACTTCATACAGACCGTTCGACATCCTGTGCCAGGCAGCATCGATGAGGTGCACAATATTTGGATGGCCTTTCAGGAGTCTCTGAAGTGAGAGATCAATGCCTCAATGCACGGTATAGTAAAGGAGCATACCATAATATCAACTTCCTTCTTCACATCGGTCAGCATTGCCTCGTTGGCAACCGCAATTCGTTTGAGAACATGATGCGTCGTGTTGTAAACAGGTGTTGCTGTCCGTACAAGATAAACGTGTGCAAACCCGCCTGGATGAAATCTTGAGAGTCAACCAACATAAAATTAAGCTCTGGCCATACCTTGAGAAAGATAACGCTCGACCTGGACTGTATACTTGTTTACGGAAATGGACTGCCCTGGCACTAGTGTTCCCTTGTTCTGCTGATATGCAGGAAAGACTTGCGGTGCGGCCATCGACATCGAGGACCAATGCTGGTGATATCTACAAGGGTTCTATATCAGAGGTAGCAGACAGCCAAGGACATTGAGCTCAGTCTGGGCGGCGCAGTTGGAAGACAGAATGAGTAACACGTGACGTGCTATACATAAGTAGCCAAGTATGTTTCTGACAATCAGACAAGGACTCAGCTCGATCGTCCATTTTCAGCTTTCTCTTTCTTTTTTACCATCATGGCCGACAATCTTCTTCCCTCTGCCCACGCTGGACTACCGTACTCAAGGCCTAACACTCCAGGTGGTCATGTCTCACAGATCGGCTTCGTCGGCATTGGGAATATGGGTTACTTCATGGCGAGGAATCTTGCTAGTCGTCGCACAGCAGGATACCATTCCGCACCGCTTCTAGTTTGGAATCGCACTCCTAGCAAGGCCCAGAAACTTGCCCAAGAATTTGATCAAGATCGCCTCCAGATCGCAGCCAGCTTGGAGCAAATTGCTACAGAATGTGATATTATCATAACCAACCTGGTAAACGACGCCGTGGTCAAGTGCATGTACGAAGAATTCGCGAAGATCCTAAAAGTACGCTTTGGGCACTCATCAATATTCTTGGTACTCAGCATTCTCTGCTAGAATTCGCCTCCTACAAGAAACAAGATTTTTGTCGAGACCAGCACAGTTAGTCGGATTTTACCAATTTTGAAGGATACCTGACGAAGAATTCCCAGATTTTTCCACATCTTGCAGGTTCTTGTTTCTTTGTACGCAACGCGTTGTATCTATTGAGTAATTGTGTGCAGGCGAACTCGACACTTTGATATCGAGCATTCCTCACTCCCACCTCATCGCCTGCCCGGTTGTCGGTGCACCTGCTGCTGCCGACAAAGCTCAGTTATTAATTGTATGTATAGCCTTGAAATAGTATTTGCTTTGACTAATCTTGCTTCTACAGGTCATGGCTGGTGACTATCGCTCTAAGAAAGAGATCGCCTATCTATTCGTACCAGCGGTGGGCAGAAAAGTTGTAGATCTTGGAGAGAACCTAGAAAAAGGTCATTCAAAATCTGCTGACAGTGTATCTGAACTAATATGAAATACGACATGCAGCCCCGACGTTCAAACTCCTAGTAAATTCAATGATCTTAGGTACTGTGGAAGTAATGAGCGAAGCATATACTCTTGGTACGAAAGCGGGCATCGAAGGTGAACGAGTGCATGAGTTCATAAAGGGTGAGAACCCGAAATTCTTGTGCAAGTCAATAGCAATTGAATGGTTTTACATTGCAGATATTTTTCCAGCTCCTGGGTGTGTCAACCTTCCATTAATAACTCCTAGTAAACATTTCTCACGTGTGTGATCAGCATCGTAGCATATTCTGAAAGATTGCTGCATGATGGTTTTGATGGTAGGACTGGTTTTTCTCTGGAAGGTGGAATTAAGGATGTTTCGTATGTGCCAAGTACACAATTTGTCTTATATAGAGTGCTGAACACAGTTTGCAGGCACATTCGCCATCTCACCGCTAAATACGACTCACCGATGCCCGTCATGGATATAATTCATCAGCATCTGATCACTGCTCGCGCCATCCACGCTGCTCAGAAGCAAGCAGGAACTGCGGTCTTTGATACTCTTGATTGGAGCGCACTAGTGGCAGGGCCGCGAGTTGCTGCTGGATTGGATGCGTTCGACAGCAAAAAACATGATACGGTCGTGGTAGAAGAGAACGAGTAGAGGAATTATGGAAGTTTCAGACAATGTACAATCGTCAACATTATGTAGAATAGATTCCTTTGTCGTACATATCCTGAAGAAATACATCCATTTGTTGTGGTGACCTCAACAGTCGCATTAGTTTGGGATCTCTGCCACACATTCTATCTCAAAATCCCCATCGGAAGTGTCGCCACTCCAATGCATGTTCTCGCAGGCATCTTGTCCTTGTCGAAAACTGTTGAAGGAAACATCGATGAGACTAACATGGTACCTAACATGGTACCAAAAGACTACCTCTGCATCCACCTCATTCATAGGTGCGAAATCTCGTGCCATGTTGGTCAGATATACATTTGCCTTGATGATATGCCCTTAACCCAGAGCCAGCAGCCTTTAAAACTATGTCGATATTCTCAAGGGCTACGCGCTGTGCGCGCAACATATTCAGATCTTGCCTGTGAAGTTGGATGCAACATACTGTTTGAGCCTTAACACCACCTTCGACTATCGTGAATGCCTTGTCGCATCCTATGTTTCCAGGGACATAGGCATAGCCTCTGGAAATGACTGCCTGGGCTACTCACCGCTCATCAGAATTTGGATAGGGTCTTGAGCGATGGGACAGGGTTTGCTTCTGGAGTATAAACGACCTGGGAAGCGCTGGCTGTACATACTGCCGTGACTCGGATGAGTTTCTCAAGTTATGAGAGACTTACCTGGCATGTTGGGAATGGAATAAACGGAACGTTGAGATGAGGAAGAAATTTATACGTCTGTGGTTGGTCTAGCGGAGTTACTTTATGGGTGCTGCGTGCAATTGCAAAGCAGATGCTTAGAGGACAAGCTCTAAAGTTATCGATGAATCCTTAGAGTATGTAGACCTCAATGGCTGCACTCTGGCGGGAATGCCTAATTAGACAAATCGTATCGGCAAATTCCAAACGCTAGCTGTTGCGCCACACCGCGAACTCGAGGCGAAATTCGTAGGCAGCCAGTGGCCACATCGCACAAGCGCACAGCGTAGTGAGCATGCAGCTTCGACGCGAGTAGTACACATGAGGTCGGTGATAAAATTTTTGGTGCCCTTGCTATCGCAAAGAACTGGGATAATACTCTACAGTCCGAGATCTCTTCGGTACTGAATGAATGCAACGAGGTTCTCGCGGACTTCATCACCTCTTCTTCGGAGATCTTTACCACCCGGTTTCTTTCTATCTATTCCTTTCACAGCCTTCCGCACGCCATCAACACTTGACGCTAGTCTCTGAAGCATCCCACCTTGGCGGAAATTGATATCATACGGTGCAGCCTCGTCGGAGTATATGTCGATCAATGCAGAGGCTGCCTGAAGTAATGGTTCTGTCCCCACCAGAGATGGTGATGAAGTTGAAGGCAGGACTGACAACAAATAGTCGGAAATAATCTATCATGTTTTCAGAACACGCAAAAGGAGCGGAAAGATGGTCATGTGCGGACCTTGTTGCTTCCTACTGCCTCAGGATGCTGCGCGAGACACTCTAGTGTACCGATGCATTGCACTTTTGTTCGGTCGTCAGAGATAGCATTGCACAGTTGGATCAAGATATTGATTTGCGTCTCAGAGGCAGACTCGAGAACAGTCAGTACCGGATAGTCTCCGAAGCAGACAATTGCTTACAAGAGATCCTTTCCATACAAGCCCAACACCCCATAAAACACCAACAGCAACTTCCCATATTTCTTTTCTCTTTTCCTGCCCCAGCCCGGTCTCCGTGCCAATCAGCTCGAGAGCAGACCAAAGACTCTCCCATACTTTGCGCCCACCGTCCACATCGACTGATACGGCTGGACTGGGAGACGAGGCGAGCGAAAGGAAAATGTTATTGAGACATTCCATGGCGCTGATATGGATTACACTGAGAGCTGATGTTGTTGGTGGATGTGGGGATGGTGCGGCTAGCGGAGGAAAAGACAAGGAGGTGGGATGAACGAGTGACAACAAGAACGGGACCAACGAAGGCAGCAGTGCCGCCCTTTCCGCTGCTGACGGGTCTTTATTTGGGTTCGTCTCAATGTCCATGTCATCCATTTCTGTGCTTGAAATTCAGGTCCAGCCGCGCAACACGAGAGGTCATTGGACTTACCAGCATCCTCATCCTCTTGCATCTCCTCTTTGGGAGCTTCCTGATCATCTTGAGTGATATCGTACGACGGATCCGGAAGTGTGGCACATGCTCCAGTCAGAATTTCAAGTGCAAGCTGGACTGTACGCAGTTTGCCTTCTAATCGCTCTAATTCAACCTCATACTCTGACTTATGATCTGACTTCGGCGTGTGTTTGAGCGACAGTTTTTCTATTTGTGGCTCTGATGCCTGTGCGCGGGTTCAGATAGAGGTCACTAGAGTGTATTGAGTGTATTAATGTAACTCACCATTTTATCGACGACCTGCTGAGCAGCAGCAGCGATCTCAGGGAGTGATATCGAGGATATGATAGGTTGTAGGAGAGGTAGAACAAGTTCCTTGTCAACGTCAACAACGGAAGCCGCCGACGGAGGAGGTATAGGAGAGATGTTGCGCAAGATACCTAGTAACTTCAGTTTTACTTCCCGAATGCCTCAAACACACTCACCAGATACAAGCACCCGAAGTGTGACTATTCTGTGATCATTAGGATCTCGTCCAGAAACATCTTGCGTCGAGCGTGCTATGGAGAGCAAACAAGACAGGTAACTGCCGTCTGATCTCACACTTGTAATAGCAGGGTCGTTGTCATCGGTCAGGACATATAGACACTGTGCTGACGCAGGAATAAACCAAATGTTGCGGCCCATTGAAAAGTGACATACCAGCAGCGACTACCGGAGCCAGAGGCAGTTTCTCGCGAGAGGACAAAAAGGACAGCAGGAACGGTATGAGATTAATCGCGTTAATCGCATTCAACGCCTTGTTTGATGTCTCTCTAGCTCACATGAACATCTTTCCCCATTAAATGAAGATGAAAACTCACGAAAGGCACCATAACGTGGTGATCACATTATCAGCAAAGTCGTATACCAATCTCTGAGCATTCTCAGGAGCCGCCTTTGGAGATTGAAGATATTGCGAAAGAACATCCGAGATCTAGAATTCATAAGTCAGAAGGATATGGAAAGGCAGCATGAAACAGATGCACCTTAGGCACGAAACTTTTTAAAGGCGTAAGAATATTTTTATTGTACATTTCTGCACAGATGTCGTAACCCCCATCGATACAGAGATTTCTGCGGTGCCGTCTAAACATTGGCGCAAAAGATGAGGTTTATTACACACCTCAGCGCACCCATAGCCTCCACGACCACTTCTTCCTCGTTGTCCGTGAGTCTAGTGATTAGAGCACCGACAACGTTTTTCCCTTGCAGAAGCCGGCGGGTGGAAGGATCATTTTGTATTAAATTCGATACAGCAACACAAGCCCATTTCCTATCCGATGAATCTGCACTCTCCATCTAACCTCCAAGCACTTGAATGACAGGTAAAGATCCAAAAGATATGCCCAAAATCACCTTCTGGATGATTGGTAGAATGGCCTCGTTCTTCGAAGATGTTGAAGACGCAGAGGCCAAGCCTTGTGGTAGATGCGAGTCAGGTACACGCATTGGATTGTGTCTTCGCATTGAGCGTTTCTTTTGTGACTTGCCCATCGTTGATTGTACACCCGAGCTCGAGTCTGGACGCGCCAAAAACCAAAAAATCGAGGATTATCACGCTTCCACGTGACCTCAACCGTGAGAACTGATGACGTGAGTATTGCCGCCGGTACCGGCAGGCAATTTCTGCGGTCAATACATACTACTCTCCTTTGTCTGGTACCATCGTTCTAGGATTTCCGGAACAATCTGTTTACTCTTGAAGCCCTCGTCATAACTCACTGGAAGAGTAATACCGGAGGAGATACACTAGCTGAATTATTGCCACCGACTTTCGTCCGAAGACTTGTTAAAAAAAAGTTTTGACAAGGCACACCATCGAATTTCCGAAGTTCGACCAATGTAGCATTTGAATTCTCGACTGACCGTCAAACTTGCCATGAAGCTCTTGTCATCCAATGAGCTCTAGATCTCTCACTCGGAAATTGATATTATCACCGGGATGTATGCTGCCTAGGCCCCGCTGAACTGTCGACTTGGTGCCGACGACGAGGATTGGGTCTAATCTGGGTTTTATGACAAAGGGAACGCGTTTTCAGCGGATGAACTGAACCAGGCCCTGACAATGTTATTTTTGTTTATGGGTCGGGGACATTCTACGACCCACGGACCAGAGTGGTGAGTAAAGCACTTGAGAATTTCGAGAGATCTTTAGCTGCAGAGCTCATTTTTTTGTACAGCTGAGAAAGTTCACATACATGTGCCAAGCGTACCGTGAATTTTCTCTGTCGGTCCCTGCAGCACATTGCGCGATAGCAGCTGACTGTCTGCTTTAGGTCTTTCATGCTTGGTGACCGCTGTCAGACGAATCCGTACACACTGAAATTCTTATTATCATCATTCATCAAGGAAATTCTTGATCTGTTTTACTTCAATCGCTCAATTTCTCAGAGGCTCTAATAACGTTTCATCTGATAAAGGTTCAGGGGTCAGGATTTCCCGTTGCTCGCCGTCACTATACTCACGCGTTGCAACATCGTATATTAGGTGAATCGTCGCAATTGCGAACGTGCACACACAAACTGAGACCTGTGTCTTCTGGAAAATCTATACTACAGCTATCACAAAATATTGACTACTAATATCAAGGGTTGTAGTTTGCTTAGCTTCGCTGAATCAATCTGTTGACCATTCCTCACGCTCACCTGTTGGGATGTGACGACATATCCACAACTTGACGAATCACTAAGCATGGTTCCCGGAAGAAGTTCCACCAGCTTCATTTCCAGACATTCTCTTGTTTGCGCTATTCCTTTTGACCCTGTCTCTCTTGAGTAAGTTCAATGACGACTGAGTCTCTTTTCAATAGCGTTTTCAGGTTCAGACTCATGAGTGTCAGGCGCTTGAAATTACTACCTGGTACACTTCTTTCCTCCCTGGTATCAGGATCTAGACATCCAAATGCGGGAAAGCAAGCACCGTTGCGCTTTCACCGTATGGCCAAGTATATTGTACTTATACTACAAGGCTCTTCTTTTCTTGGTTGGCGGCATTTCAACGGTGTGTACACATCTTAATTACTTGACTGCTTCCATACCCAGAGTGCACAGAATCGATGACGCTATTTTGAAAAGAAGGCAAGCTACCCAGCTTATCGGAATCGTAGTAAGCATGCACATGAATCATCTCAACTAGTGCGCCTGTCACTGACTTGCGGTCCAAAGCGTAAACCCGCACATCACCTTCCTGGAACAAACGCGCAATAAAACGGCAGGGCGAAGCTACCGCCAGTACGGTTGATTGGACATCGATCGAGGGTAAGGAAACATTTTCTCAAATTGGCGGGGAAATTTGTGTTTTGTTAGGATCTTCCTCGATTTCTGAATGTTTCGCCGTTGTTCCATGTCGCAAACTCTTTGACGGTGATGCTTTATTCAGCTCCCTCAAGCTCCTCACCGCCGCGGTGACATAAGCCTTTAAGCTTTAAGACTGAAGCATCAGAAGAGAAGGTGCTCCTTTCGAGATAGTCCTTCCGCTGGTCGTACGGTCGGAACCCAGTCCAGCGATGTATAGATTGCAATGATTATGTTGCCTACCCCAGCCAGATGTTGCATACCATTCCATAACCGTCGCTCTTTGAAAATACCATTCTCAATTCGGTCTGGTTGGCGCCCTGAATTCTCGAAAAGGGTACTTACAGCTTTTCAAAGAGAGAGTGTTTAGGAAGAAGCGATGGTGTCACTCTCCAGAGTCTCCACTGCGGTGGTACCACCTGGAACGGATCGCCAAGAGGGAGATGGAAAGTCTTGTGTTGCCCTCATCGGCTATTGGACGTGAATAGATGTAGATGCCCTCGTTGGTCCTCAATTTAGCTGCAGTAGGTTTCGACATAGAACGAGTTTAGCCAGATAATATTTGATACACGGAGACCGTCCACACAAGACATTGACCCTGATCGACACACCATAAAGAAGTAAGTACTGGGCAAACAAAAGCATTAGCGTCGTATTAGCAAAGAATAGGCTGAGCTGGAAAAGCCTAAGAAAGCACTGGACTGGTGGGTTTGGTTATAAGAAATGTAAAGACTAGAATTGCTACAATTGATTCGGAAACGAAGCAGGAAGATACAGACACATGAAAGTGAGACGAGACAATAGACTACGTAGATGTGGATGGAGGCCTTTCTTTCGGAGGCGTCTTTGCCCGATCATGATTTTGTGAACCAGGCCGAGGTATCCCGTCTGGCCCAGGAGCCAGCGAAATCGAAGGTAACGGGCCAGTCTCTGAAATCGCATTTTCACCGTCGAAATCAGAAGGTGGTGCGCTGACGTTTGCTAATTCGCCGCTCGCTAGATCATCTAGCTCGAACGGAGGAGCGCTTGGGCCAGAGCAATCTGGTGAATTGCTAGCCTCCGCATCCCTCGGTTCAAAGGGAGGTGCGCTAGGTTCTACCTCCGGCTCGAGGGCTAAACTGTGCTGTTCATATGCGTACGAGTCATAGACGTACGGGGCGCCGAAAATGTGTTCGTAGCCGTAATAGTCTCCTGTCATCTTGCCTTTTCCCGAAGCCACCGGGGCTGGCGGCGGCGGATATAATAAATTGGATGGAGAGGTAGTAAGCTCGGATGAGGAAGAAATGCCGGCCATATGGGAAGATTCAGCCAGAGCGAGTTCCTCTAATTCTTCGTCGTCCCAAACAGGGGCAGAAACAGTGTAGTTGTGTGGTGTTGAAACATCGCCTTCTTCAAACGATTCATTTGGCGGGGGCTCGCTCGCTAGTCGGGTCATTCGCTCGAGAACATGTTTATCGTCTGTAGCAACATGTGCCGAGTGAGCAGTTGATGAGTACGCCAAGAGCTCTTCTGGCTCTTGCGGCGCGTCTAAATGAGGTGAAGATGCGTCCGCAGAACCATGGGAAGGCCTATGCGACTGCGCACGGGAGTCGGGAGCAGCGGGGCCTTCCGGAACGAATTTGTGTGAAATACCCGGGTGCATAGAAGGTTGGTGAATTTCAATGGACGGCAAATCCGTGAGAGAATGCCGTCGGTAAGCTGGAGGTGAACTGGGATGGGGTGTTTGAGCAACATGCGGAGGCGGTGGCGAGGGCGGTGGTTCTAGGGCGGGTAAAGAGGACACTGAAATTGAAGAATGAGTGAAGCTGATGGACGAACGTCGGGATGTTGAATGAGAGGGGGTACCATGGACAGATCCTTCTGTATCAGAATCATTGTCCCGAATCGAATTGCGTGCTGAGCCGTCAAGGACGTGAACTGGACGTCGCTTCCCTCTCCGCAGCCGGGCAGAGAAACGGGCGTTTGCTCTCCATCGGGCACTCGCCCTAGCCCACACTTTCCTCTTCACCTTGAGCTCCTTCTCCACCATTGCTGTCAAATCATCCTCGACAGCTGTCTTGAATTTCTTTGTCGTCCGCTCGACATCCCTAGCACGCCGCAAGCCCTTCCGCCATAGGATACAGCCGACAATGAAAAAGCATATGAAGAATGCGAGAACGAGAGATATGGCTAAAATGAGAGCTGTTCGATCTGTGTGCTCGACAGGCCGCCATCCAGCGGGTAAGGTGTTGAGAAAGTCGTCTAGCGACGTCGACGTCGCTACGGGTGAAATTGTCTGATCTGTCGACTCTTGAGCGGATGAAACAGAAGACGTTGGAACCGAACAGCCCTAGAAACAGAGGGATTACTTCAGAACACCGGGTATGACTGTGAATATTTTTTGAACGCACTGCACACATTGTTGAGCCGTAGAGAGTGTAGCCTGTTCGTCTCCAAACGCCGTCGTCACCCTGTGAATATTTATCGGGTATCCGACGCCGTTCGTGAGCTGAGCGATGTGTGCGTCGAAGTAGATCAGGACTGAAGGACTGAGAGAGAGCCAAAAGACAGTCGGATGGCAACTTGCTGTGATGGTCGTGGTATGATTCAGAGTCGATACCTGGACAAAGAAAGGGCAGAGGAGCGGGAACAGCGGAGACGGAGGAGGAGGAGGCTACAAGAGTGGCGAGAATGGAGAGAAGAGCGGAGGAAGGGGAGGAGTCAGGAGGTAGACTATGGATACGACGACGACGACGACGAAAGTGTCTAGGGGAACGACGGGTAGAGTGGGAGCTCGCTGTTGTATGTGACGAGCAAGAGGAATTGGAAGGGACATGCATTCACTTGGCTTGGACGATCTATCGTGCGCCAAGAGTGGAATGGCAGTGAGAGCAGGGGGCCAAGATTAAGAGGCCCTCTGTTGATACATTCAGATTACATAATATTCTATAAATATAATCCTCTATTTTTGAGCCAGCGCTTGCGCTCCTCCTCCCGAGCGAGTGCACTCTCCTCCAGCTCCCTTCGCTCCCTCCGTCCAACGTTGGCTACCACCACCTCTTCACTTTCTCGTTCGTACACAAGCTTATATGTTGGCAGGCTGATTCCAATCCTTATGTCTCCTTCTCTCACTGTGTTTCTCTTTTCGTTCCAATCCCGCGTCCTATATTTAGTCATTGCATCAGATTCTTCACTCCGGTGTTGTCACAGTTCACTTCTTACCGTCCGAGGTATACTTGTCTTTTTGCTCTATGTGGCATCCATTCCGTTGGATGTTCAAGCACATATGTGTCCACGTATTCTCGCCATCGGCTCCTGCTTTGCCCTCCTCCGTCGACGCTTGCATCTTCCGCTCGCATCAGTTGAATTTGCATTGTTTTTGACTCTCGCGCCTATGAGTTCTTCTCGTCTAGCCGACCATCTCTTCCAGAAATAGCCTACACGCACCCATTGTATACGATATAAATGCTCATCCTGTCCAACGTGCCGTTCGGCCTCTCTCCGGTATCTGATGATGTCCTGATTAGAGATCCCCTCAGAGTTTTGTGCGCTCTGCAACAAAGACCACAGCTCCTGGCATTTCGCATCAGTCGTAATCGTTTGCACCTACGTCAAATTCTGTCAGCTTGATGCATCTCACCGGCAGCAGTTCTCCCACCTGTTTCACCAGGGCAGTGATCAGTTTGTCCAAGGTAAACATGTGATAGGCCTAACAATAGCCAATTTCATTTAGTAACTGACGAAAAAGAGCCTTTCTACCCACTTTATTGCCGAAAAACCATCTCATGTGCTCCTCGAACGAAACCTGGTCCAGGTCTCCAGAGAACACCTTTTCGCAGGCTTCCAGCAGGTACATGTAAACAACGTTGGCATCTCCATTCACTTCCATAGCTTGCGCTAATACAGTGGCCGGCCCGTTGGGGTCATCTAGACCAAGTTCCACTGCAACAGGATTGGCTAGCAGATATGCGTGTCTCGTTGACGCAAGTTTTTGCCCGATTTCCTTACACATCAGCAGTCGAGAATATAGCAACTGAAAAGGTACACGGATCGTCAGCCTCCAGAAGATCCATGATACTAATTTAGTTACCTGAAGTAAACGCAGCAGCGTGTAAAACGTGGTGTTCGCGAAGAATGGCTTCTCGATTTCCCCGCCTTTGAGACCATTAGGGTTATCAACTGTGAGGTGAGCAGAAGTACCGCCGCTCATAGCAAGGGACTCCCGGATCCATACGTCTTCAGCACTCGCTGAATCTTCGTCCGAGCGAGAGGCAGGAGCATTGGATGACCGATGGCTCTCATGAAGGGGCGATCCAGCTCTCGATGCTCCCGCTGAAGCCGACCTTCCCCGATGATCTCGTCCATTGGTTTTATCTTTCATACTCCGGAGAAGCTTCTTTCGAAGGTCGCCCGCAGCAACGCCATTTGATTGGCCCATTGACCTTCTCCCACCCTTCGAACCCGGTGCTTGCTCCATCCCAGACATGCTGGGTTCGGCGGCGGTACTGCCATCATCGTCTCCAACCGTAGATCCCGCGTCATGCTGCGGATCGCACGAGTTGCTGAACTCACCCACAGGGATCATGCACAAGAGTGGCACAAAAGTCTGCAAAAACTTTTCCACGCTGCGCCGTTCTAGAGCACTGTATTGCGCATGAGAGCGTTCCAAAAATGTATAGACCAGTTTCAAACAATCTTGAAGCACGGCCATGTCCTGAAATTGGCACTCCAGCTGGAATCCCAGGGAGCCTCGAGCGAATGCAGGAAGGTCGGCCTTTTGCTTTCCTTTTCCAGTTACTCGAGCTCTTTTCTCCAGATTGTCTATCTGTTGAGCCTGGATAGCCTCGATATCAGCGACAAAATGTTTTGCAGTGATATTCTTTTTGTCGTTCTGCTTGAAGCTGATACCCTGGTGATCAAGCGATTTATAAAAGTTCTTGCAGTCTACTTCTCTCCATGTTCGACTCCATTCGCGATGCGCACGACGCCACTCTTCGTCCTTCTGCTTTAATCGAGAGAGGACAACCGGAACTGCGACACCAGGACAATCTTGGAGAGCCTGGAGAACTTCATTGCCGCCATCACGCCCGTAAACTTTCTTGATGATGCGATGGTAGATACACCTACTCGGCCCGCCTAAATTGGGACCGAGCTTGAACGCGGCCCGCTCCTCATTAGGCATTTCCTCGATACGCGCATTGAGAGGATCGAGTACGGCAATGGTACGTGTCATGGCCTCGAGGTGAACATGATATTCGTGCCGCTCCTCTTCACTCTTATGCAGGGCGTCCTCAAACGAGTTCTTCTTAAGCGTGAGAAAGCCGGCTTCCTCCGAGGCCCATGTTGGGTGAGAAACCCAGTGGTCGTTCAAAACGGACCGACAAAGCTCGTCGCGACCTGAGCAAGCAAGGCGTACCTCCTAGACACATTGGTCAGTAGATACTTGAAGAGGACATCACAGTATGAACGCACACTCCACGGCAGCTTCCTGTAACTGGGACCTTGTCCATCATCGCTCGGTAGGGCTGACAGTGCTTCAGGCAGGCCTGTCCTAATACTACCGGGTGGTCCGTTCTCGACATTGTCTTGACGAGGATCCCACCCGACTAGCTCTTTGAATTCATCCATCAATTCGCCATCGCCCAAAAAGGATCGGGTACGGTCAAGGAGAATCTTCACGTCAATGATGTCTTTTGCGAAGAGACTCAAGAGCTTCAAGAACTCTTCATACAATTCACGGTTCTCAAGAGATTTCTTTGCGCGATCAAAGAACATCAGTTTATCTGGTGGAGAGGGGGCAGGAGGTGGTGGCGCAAATGGTGGCGCTTGAGGTTGAACAGGCGGAGGCTGAGGCACGGAAGGATGCGCAGGCATTTGCGGGGGTGAATGTGGTCCAAAGAAGGGTGAAAAGGAAGGAGAGCCTGGATCTGGTTTGTGGCTATGTTTTGGCTTTTTGACCTGGACAGGGAACAAAGACACCAAGGGTGCATCAGCATCAAAGACAGTATCGATATGGGTCAAACGCACCCGACTAGGGACAGGCTTAACCACAGGAGGGACTGGAGTAGGCTCCTTCTCTGGGACCCGCTTCTTCCGCTTTCCTCCCGGCGCAGCTTTCTTTGGGGGTTTGTCTGGTGAAGTCGGCACCGGAAGGTCAGGCTGGGGCCAAGGTTGAGAAGAGGGTCCCGCTGTCGTGGGCGCGCCAGACTGAGAGAGCATCGTTCCGCCATGAGAGTGACCGCCTACTGCTTCCGGTAGAAAATCCTTGAACTCAGCCAAAAGATCCGGAGCATCTTTGAAGAGCATCTGGACTTGAGTATACACTTGCGACTACAAAGAATTTCAGCCCATTGGGTTTACATAAACAAACAACTCACGTCTTGTAGATGCCGCTGCTCTTTCTGATAAGTCTGGAGAATATCTAAAAACTGTTTGTAGGTATTCGTGTCGTCTGAGTATCGGGATTTGATCTTATTCAAATACTGAATCGCATGGTTGAATTCCTCCTGCGGCTGTTTCTTTACAGGATTCTTGCTGCTCAAATTGCCCAACAGGGACGCGGCAGCAGTAGTCTGAGTCTGCTGGAAACCAGGTGAGAATGCCTGTTCGTAAGGTGACGGCGCATGAGGGAGCGGGAACGGTTGCTGAGGAGTCCTCGAGCGCGACAGAGCTCCACTGTTAAGAGGAGGAAGAATATTAGGGGTGCTTATTCCAGGGAATGCGAACGGCTGAGCAAGGTTTGGACCGAAACCGGGAATGTCGCGTGGAACGGGTCGTATATGACTTATACCGTTAGTGCTCTGAGTGGTGGTGCCCATCGGCGTGGTGACTGTAATAGTGTTGGGGTCCATCGGATCTGCAGAGACATCGATGCGATAACCAACAGGAAGAAAGGTATTGAACCCCTGAATGAGCGGGGGATTTCCGTGAAAAAGTCTTGAGACTCGTTCGATGACACCGGGCGTATCGATTCTGGTATTGAAAGAGATGTGGTGAGTGAGCGTGTCACAGAACTTTTCGTATCGCGTGGACGTTAAGGAAGGAAGGCATTACAAAATGAGGACTCACTGCTGGCTCTTGAAATCCTTCATTATATCCAAAAACTTGTTGTACACTTCTGGTTTCTCCTGGAATTGATACTTCACTGCGTCAAGGTAGCTCAACGCATCCGTCACATTCAGAGGTCGATTCATTTCGGGCGATCGCTGGGAGGGCGCTCCTTGTGCTGATTCTCCGGTCTGAGGTCGCGGGGTCAGTGGTTTCGGCGTCCTAGGCATCACAGTCGGTGCGCCAAGGGCCAGATGCGAAGCATGGCGACCTGTTGGAGAGTTTTCACGGGTAGAAAAGGCTGAGAGCATTTCTGGCTTCGTCGACGGACTGTCCAGCATTGCGGGTGAAGTGGGACGAGAAGGAATGGTGACGGCAGTTTCTCTTTGGATTTCGGCTACGCTGTGCTTCTGGGAAAGAGAACAATGCCGCGCGTCTACATCCATTGCTCTTGATGACCGCCAGGACGCAGTAATTCAATCTCACACGTGCTTATCTTATCTTAATGGAAGCAAATTCGCATTATACAGTACAGTAATTCTAACTAGGTAAGGAGCGTGTGGACCAGGAAGGAGAAAGTAAGATAATAAACGACATACAACCAAGAAACGAAACAACTGCCTCCTCTCAAGGACCGTTTAGGGTAATGGCACGGCATAAGACATTCGTCGCTGGTGGTGACAGTCTCGGTGCTGGCTGCGGCGTCGGCGGATTCATCCCTTCTCGAGGAGGCAAAGTCTGGCTTCGGACTGGCTTCCGTCGAGGCGGAAATAGTAGCGCAGCAGTTGCTGTACCGGGGGTAGGCAAGAAGTACGGTGCTTCATACGGCTGCGTTCGAGGACGTATAGGCGGCGATTTCTTTTTTTTCTCTGGTGAGGGCAAAGCACCTGCATAGGACTGTATAAGAATTCAACGTTGCATGAAGATGCAAACACATACTAACCGGCTGTAACAGATGGACCACTACGGGTCTTACGCAAAGGCCTCGACTTGAAAAAATTCTTGCTACCTACTTTCCGTAGGGTAGGGTCGGACCCTTCGTCAGATACCGCGCCTTGAGACGACCGTCGATTATTCCGGTCTCGTGAGAGGCACTTCATCCCATGTTTCGGCGACTTGCTGGGCACTACTACCCCAGGCGAAGAAACGTCAGAAGTGGGGGAGGGTGTTGTTAATTCTGCAGTATTAGGAGTCGATACAGTCGTAGACGAGTCACTGCTCGAGTTAGTCTCCATCTCATGCTGAGTCGCGGCGCTATTGGGGCTGTCCGAGCTCAGTCGGTCGCGTTTTCGTCGAGCATGGATAGCACCGTGATTAAGGAGGGGCAAAGAATGTCGAGAAGGGAAAAACAGATTATCGATGACTGCGGCCAAAACACTCTGGATAGGTTGGTCAGCCCAAGCCCAAACATCTCTGAGCATGTTCCGTTGTGACTCACCAGCGCAAAACCTATCGTTGCTAGTAGCAAGCTGGCGCATCCTACAAGGAATGCACGCGACGTGCCGAGACAGAAAGCGATCAAACTCATTCCAGCTTTGAAAGTGCTGAGCGTAAGCACTGAGTTTGCTGAACGTGATATAATGCAGCGGTCCTTTGAGCCGTATCTGCGCAGATTGCCAAGGGCACTCCGTAGGGACTGCTTCATAGATGAAGTCTAATGGTGGTATTGCTCAAAGCCTAGCCGCAGTAAGGAACGGTAGACACGTTGTTCATCAGATACTTTGGTACCAGTCGATCTATCCAGCCGCCCGTATGTTCGTGGCAAGTTCGTGACTCGGGGAGTAGTAGATATCAGAGAGGGTACAGATAAAAACAAAAGGCAAAAGCGTCGTTGTACAAATCACCTACATATATGCATGTCTCGGCTAGACGGTTAGCTGAATTACGTGACCCGACGGAGGTGATTCGGAGATGCTGAAACATGGAAAACTTACCAGAGCATACTGTCGTAATCAGACCCAGATTGAACCCCAGGTTGGCCATATCTGCGTCCGCGCAGCCCCCTGCAGCAGCACTGCAGGCAGCAGCCTGCTGCTAGCTGCTGCCCTCTGCTGCCCTGCTGCTGCCCTTAGGCGCGTAAGCCCAGGTAAGTCCGCGCCGGCACTACTAAACGAAGCTGACACAGCCCGCCGCCAATGCGCGTATCCGGTTCATACGTATGTAGACTGTAGTCACTAGTGAAGAAATTGCAATAAGTATGCTATGAAGGAGTCACAATTTGATGCTTGTCTGATACATCATCATCCTGCTGAAGCTCTCGCTCTCGATGCTGGCCACTGATCCGCTTTCACCGAGCCTACATAAGTACTTAGTACTTTAAGTAGTGGGCAGCATTCTTGGTGAGACCCCCTGTGTGGCTATGTGCAATTTGGTGACAAAAGACTGTCTAAACGCAGTCTTCCAAGAGTCTGGGACAGTTTACAATCAAGCGGGGAGCCCTCTTGTCCTAAAGCTTCTCCTCCATGGAAGCGTTGGAAGATCAAGTTGAGATCAAGAGGAGGATCCTCTATCTACCCATGGAGAGAGTCGTGAAATCTATAGACTTCGCAACAGAAAACGACGAAATATACTTGGTTGATCTTGAAGGATTCATACCAGGGTTGGAGGAAAGCGCAGCGCCTAATGGCCGAGTCTTCACCGAAGATGAACAGCAGTACGGAGGCTGATTCACTTTAAATGGAAATCCTGTACCGGGCCGGCATAGCCTGCCGCCGGGAGAAGCCCTTGGTTACTACTCTCAGTCGACTACAAAGAATCGACTCCATCTCTTTCTCTTGTCCCGTCATGACTTGTGTTCGTCCTGCAACTCCTGGCTTCTTGTGCACTCTTGCTGCTACCATTCTTCTCGCCGTTGTTTCTTTCTGTGTCCCCTATTTCAAATCCGTTTTCTTCCTCAAAGCATCTATTACCGAGAATAATTTCAGTGGTTCTATCACCTTTGGCACCCTAGGTTACTGTTTGGAGCTGTCGAACGGCACAACCTGCTCAAAACCTTCCGTCGGATATGAACTCGGTGCGTATATGACGTGCAACAACAACAACGATGTGCTAAGTTAGGAGATCAGACATCAACAGCCTACTTGATCTTCCCGTCGACATACCCCAGGTTGCTGTCAAATGGATAACATACACCTTGGTGTTGCACATAGTAGCTCTCGCTCTTGCAGCAGGCTCAGCAGTCTTCGGTCTTCTCGCTCACGTCCGCGAAATGTCGATGACTTGTTGCAGCACCTGTGTCTCAGGTTTTGCTGCCGCAGTGGCTTTCCTTGCCTTCGTATTCGATCTAGCCTTGTTCTTTATCGCCAAATCCCGAATCAATTCGGTCGGCTCCGCATCGATAGGGAACGCTATTTGGCTCACACTAGCTGCGTGGGTTCTCTTGTTCTTCAGCGGATGCTTCTACACCCTGGGAAGGTGTTGTATCAGCGGTCGAGCGCCACGTAACCGCGAATGGGCTAAGGATAATCAAGACGCGCCAAACAATGGGGGCGGATACGACAACTACGCGGAGCAGATGCGCATGGATGCTGTGAAGGCGGAGGCGGATAGGAAAGCTAGACAAAAAGAAGGCGGTCTGCCCGCATTCCACGAGACCCAGCCCCTCACTGCCCGTGTCGATGGTGATAATGTCTATGCTGAGCCGTATCTCGACAGCACTGCAACTGCTGTACCATCGGGCGGTTACGGTAGACGTCCAAGTCAGGGAGCAGCTGAATACGCGGGCGGTGGCTACGTCCGGGCACCTGCAGGATCTCGTGCTGTAGACGATTATTACAACTCTCCCCACGATGCTCATTCTACTTCATCTTATCCGCCCCAACCTCAACGTCAAGCCAGTTCTCATGCATATGCACCATCGAGTTACGCTCCTTCCACACACGCAAGTTCCCGGATAACCTCTTCGCCTCCTCCTAACAATCAATACCTGGCTGCTAGCCAATATCACGATCGTATTGGGAGTGCCATCGCCGGTCAAGGCTATGGACATACTGCCGGAGGTACTACTTGTCAGTCATTTTCCTTTTGTTTCTGGTTCATTTCTAATTCGTCTTTTACTGTAGATCATTCGGCTCACGACCAGTACCCCAGCTCATACTCTCAATACGAAGCACCCCGAGCTGATCCTTATGCCAGTCCACATCCGGCATCGTATTATGGGGCTCAGCCATCGTCCGCTCATGACCGCAATTACACTCTCGGAGGTGATGGCTATGGCAGTAATTCGGTCCCACCCCTTCCAGAACGCTCAGGCTCTGTTCCGGCCCTTCCTGACCATCCATCCACCTCTGGTTATGTACCTTATTCTACTGGGTTACCAGCACCTATCAATACCAACACTCCTGCTATGCCAGTCCCTATGGGTAGCCCCGTTAGCGGGCCGCGACCTCAGCCTCAGCCTGTAGCGTCACCCCAGCATTACGAGGAGAACCCTCCGGAGTACGACGTTGGCACATCGAACATACAAGGATCTTGGGGAAAAGCGGTATAATATAAGTTGTGATTCCCTTTGTTTCATACGGACCAAGTTGGCATTTAATATCTTATTATTCTCTCTTTGCTTCTTGTCGTTTGTTCATGTGCTACCACGACCCACTTCATGATGTATTAGTTTGATATACCCTGAAAGACCTGCTTACTGTTCGAGAAGCATAGACAAACAAAAACAGATGCATTCGGAAAGGGCATACGAGCCTGAACTACAGTTCGTCCGCAATATGACGCTCATGGATAGGCGGCCTTGGGGATAACAACATCGAAAGGAAGTCGTGAACCAGATCTGCAGCAGCTATGCCGGTGATCTCAGCTACAAAGGTGTTAGCTCAAGTATGGAGGTACAATTAGTAGGTCTAACCGTTATCATACGCGGGCGAAACTTCCACAATGTCAGCGCCACTAACATCTGATGAGTGATACTTTCTTAACTTGAAGAAGGGCGAGTAGCTTACACAAAGTTGAGCCCTGCAAGTCCGCGAAGAATGCGCTTGACTTCACGTGTCGTCCATCCTCCAGCTTCAGGTGTTCCAGCTAAAACGATCTTGAAGCTCAATAACACATTAGCATAAATGAAACTCACTGGCAGGTGCTAAGCCAGGATCTTGCAGGCGCGCAATGAGTCTTGGCGCTACTGTAAACGCGAAGAGGAATAGATACCTATAACGTCTATATCTAGACTGTACAAAGGTAAGGCATCAGGTCAACTTGATACACAGTGTTCAGAGACACACCTCACCTCAAGTACACGGGAGTGTTGCCTACTCGGTTACGGACGCGGCGGACAATTTCAGGGATTCCCAAGTCGTCAATGTCATCCGTTGAGATCAGCTGAAAACCGACGGCTTGATCGTGCTCGAGATCGACTTCTCCCTGTACTCGTTGAATCATTGCTGAGGCTCGCACTCGAGTGAAGAACTTTCACGAACTCCGAGTTTGCATCGAATGCCAGCATGAACACTGTTGTTCGTCATCAAGCCCTCCTCCTGTGCGACGTGAAAGAATGTTCCGTGTGTCACACGCGACTGCTTCGAAATCGAGCCAGGATATCCATTCCAAGTGTCCTAAGGAGATCAAAATTTAGAGACGTATACAAGGGATTCGCGCAGGCATACCAGATGGGCATCAAAATGAATAACGGAGATAGGTCCATATACTTTGTTGAGCGCACGCAGGATGGGAAGGACCTAGAGAGCTAGCAATGTTAAAAACTCTTCCGATCTAAAAGCAAGACGAGGACGCACAATGGTATGATCCCCACCGAGACTAACGGCACCCGAAAATTAAGCAGCGCGCAACAGACACAATGAGGAACACCGACCTGACAATCCGGGGATGGCCAGCAGAACTCAAGGCTGGGTTGGCCTTGCTTGGCGTCGCGATCGGTCTTTTCAGCAGGGTGGAATATGCGACCTCCATTTGATCGACCGCGAGCGCATTATCGAAGGGATTAACGGGTATCTGTTGTTAAAAAATAACGCAGCAGACGCAAAACGAATGACCGTGTTGCTCACATCTCCGCAATCGAGTATTTTCACACCTTGTTCGTATGGATTGTTCCTCCATGACATTGTATATCCTCGCGCTTCTCGTTGCCTACGGCTCCCAGATCGAATGGCATACGGGCCAAATCGAGCACTGCGTAGCAAAACAACGATAAATGGTGTCGCTCAGCCTCTATAGATACGTGGAAACTTGCCCAGGTCTGTACGTTACACCGGTATCAAAGGGCACACCCAAGATAGCGATATCAAACTGTACATCTTCATCTTCCAAGCAGCGGGTGTATGGTAGATGCGAAAAAGACAAAGGTCCAGAGAACGGTTGATCGATCTGCTGGCCATATTTTTGTAACCAAGTGGGGTCGGGTTCCTCGAAAGATTGTTGAGCGTGGTGGTGACTGTGAGCAAGAGCAATTGCGCACTCAATCAAAAGCAAGACAAGCAGTCTACCCATTGCAGTGCAGACTAGAATCAACTTCTACATAATATTTATAAGAAATTATTTGATTGTGTTACAAAGCAATTCTGAAGAAAATAATACAAGAATTTCTTCAAGAATAATGAGGACGTAGACAGGCTTCAATCGCCTCCTGTTCGTCTGTTGACTGTGCGAAGTTGAATAATCTGCCATCGCCTTCGATTCTTAGCCTTTTCACCCAGCTCCGAATCATCTGCAGGTTTGTTATGAATCGTCAAAACACGCACATCTCTTCGTAGCTCAGGCGAATCATCTGCTTCTGCTTCTTCTCCCCGTTCAATTTCCAAAACTTCATCTTCAGCCAGATCGATACCAATGCTGGCCACAGCTTCCGGCGTTGCTGCGCTGTTTGATCCAGCAAGAAGAGAAAGCGGGGAAGCAAGAGCAGAAGAGATGAACGCAGAGGCATCGTCTATCAGCGTCCTTGGTTTGCGTATCGGTATCACAGTGAGAACGTATGTGATTCTTTTCCACGCGTTAGAAATTGAAGTTGACGGAGACGGGTACGCTGGATCACAGGCAAATTGGACTGTGATTTCACCGGTCTCCTTGGAATAGACGAATTTAGGGAGAGGATGCGCATAGCTGTTTGGGAACGGGAGCGAGACAGGGCGCCTGTGACGCAGAACAAGTCGATCTCCTACAACACAACACACCGAGCCATTGAACTGGAGAGCCTTGTTTAATTTTCAATACCGCTCATACCTTGAACGTCAATCGCATGCCCAGAAGATCTCGAGCACAAGGCACCAGACGTGTCAATAAAGAACACCTAGGTTGAGGCGTCAGTCAGCCCTCAGTGGAACCTTATTGAGCTACCTGATTGTTAGCATCGGGTGATCGTCGAGCTAAGCATTACTGTGAGAGTGTGGTGAGACGGCGATGATTCACTGCGTACTTTCGACTAAGGAGGTCTCTTTCTCCGGCCACAAGAGGACCTCAGTTCCATCCTCCATTTCATCAGCTCCGACGTCCATTAATCTACCATTACCTACCGACCGGATTATGAAATATCCATCTGGAAAGCCATTGGAAGGTGTGGCAGTCATGAGTGCTGGGTGGTGGAAGAGGAAGGTGAGTTAGGTAGTATAGTACTAGGACCGGCGTACAGCATGGCACAGCTTTGAATTTCCTGAATGCAGCAATGCTGTAGGTATACAAAAGAGATACAGCCCTTCTTCACCGATGAGAGTTAGGCATACATTACAAATACATGGACGAAAGCTGCAATCTATAATTTTACAGGCCTCAGGGCCGGTAGTCTTCATCGTCGCTATCATCGGCAAAGTAGGTACCAGGCATAAATACACGCCGAGCACTTAGAGGCTGCGATCGTGTTCTGCTTGTCCTGCGTTCCGCAGCTTCAACATCCCGCTCCTCCTGAAGCCTCTTTTCGTTCCAATCTTCCAAGGAGTTGGACAATTTTGAAAGTCCTTTCCACTCATGTCTGGCTAGAGTACTTCCAGATCGCATAGTCTCCCAAGCTGCACTCATGAGTACAGGTTGCTGAAAGATGATGTCAGATTGCAACGAAAAGTCGGATTGAAAAAAACGAACCTGAGAGTGCCAGCTGACATCTCTTACGCAAGCTGCGCGACTGACACGAGAGTTCGGATAATTCATAAATTCAGGACCACTGGAGTCAACCCCAAAGCGAAGACTGTTTTTGCGATCAAGGACTTGTACTATCGTCCCATCAAGTGACCAGATCTAAATGATAGCAGAATTGGCAACAGGGAGTATGTAGCGAGAAATATACATACATGAATTCTTCCATCCGCTGAACCGGAGTAGAGATACTGGCCTCCAGTTGTTTCTGCGGGAGAAAAATGACAACGAATCAGCGTCATCAAAACAGAGTGGCCTCTATAGGTCATGACGCTACAATCCTTAGGGTGTGCATGATGTCTCGGTTTGGGGTAAATAGGATAACTTTCGTATCTTAGATCAGTGTCAGAAAATAGCAGGGTCAGTTAATAAGCTCACGAACCGATAGTCAAAGTTCGGCGCTCCATAGTCAATGTCAGCAACTCGTTCAAACTCGGCGCTACTACGCATCTTGCGCAAGTCCCAAAGTCGCATCGCCTGGTCTTTACCATTAGAAATGATGTAACGACCATCGCCCTTTGCAGACACGTAAGTAAGGCCTTCGGTATGGCCAATTAGCACACCCGAGGGTTTCGGTGAAGCTCCCAGTGATCGCCTATCCCTGTTTCAAGATCAGCATCTGCCAGCTACTCGAGTAACAAAGCACACACCAAACTTTTAAGAAGCTATCATCGGAAGCGCTTACCAACACATTGCCTGAAGCAGAATCAGCCCAGCAACAACTATTAATGTCATCATTGTGAGCTTTGATCTTGACGCTGCGTTTGTTGGCTAGTAAGTCGTACACTATAGAAGGCTATCAGAACTGTTTGCCTTGTGTCTGAACAATCCTTACCAAAAAGCTGTCCTCTACCACCGGCGATGACTTCATTACCATCCGCAGAAAATCTGCAGCTGAAGATGCCGAATGAACCGGGACCTGAATCATAGTAATAGTCATCCCGGCCCCTTGTGTCGTGGAAAGGAATGGGAATTTGTGTTGGATTGTCATCCATAGTGTTGCATATGTATGCCGTGGAAGTCTATAGCCACCGTGAGGAGAGAGATGATTCCCATGTGAATTTAGTCTTACTATAGAAGAGTATATGATTCTGTTCGGGACACATGTATCAGCGACGGTGGCCATTGATTATTGGTGCGCTATTCACCGTTGATTGTCCGGGGACAGATTAGCATCGGTGATAGTCCATCTTCCATGTTGGCCTTGAATACTCCTATTGACTTTCATATTGGTTTGCAAATGTGGATCAGCGGTGCCTCGGCCAAGCCGAGGAGGAGCAGTCGTGTCATAGATATGTAGACGGAAGTCTAGGAGTTGATAAGCCAAACCAGACTCGCGTATAAGTGAACAAAGAGAACAACTTGCCTTGAGAGCATGTGTAAAAGAAAGAGGAATCTGGACATATCAAGTGAGAAAGTGTGTAGATACCCTACCGGCACGTAACTGACCGTTAGAATATTGAGCAGAGTATATATTGGCACCGTAGTCCGCCACCACCACGCCATGTGAGTTAGGCACAAGGTTCTACAGTGGAACAGTGAGATGATTTCAATGAATCAGCGATGAAGGAGCTACGCTGGCAAGATCTTCCTTGAATAATGCAGGATGAGGACGCAGAAGTCGACGATTGATAACGCTTGCGAGGTTCTTGTCCTTCCTGCGCGAGCGAAGCTTTGGTCCAGCTCGTCCAAAATCTCCACTCTTGATCAGACTTATGCCGGCGGGTTCAGGCGAAGTAGAAGGGGTAATCCATGGGTTGCGTCTACGAGGAGCATACAGATCATCCACGTCCATATCAGCAGCTCTGTCGTTGTCGTCTGGGTCATCATCATCAGCATACGCGTTTGGCGCTTGCTCGTCCTCATCTTCTTCGTCCGTCGCATGGTTTCCAGAGTCACCCCTCAGTAGCTCTTCCATAGCTTCAACTGCAAGAGTCCTAGGATCATCGAAATTAACTGCAGGTGAGGCGGCACGAGCGGCAAGGAAACCTATGAATTGATAATGAAATGAGTGATATAAGACAGCAAAAGAAACATACGGAGCAAGATGGAGACATCGCGGTGAACTGGATGGCCTTGAGAAGAATTTAAGCGGGACTGATTCACCTGTTCATCCTCCATGTCCTGGTGGAGGAGTACAGTAAGCTGTGATGGCGAGTCTCCCCGATCGGCTCCTCGGAGCACCGGTCCGGTTGAGCCACGGAGATACTGTACAAACAAACAAACAACTTTCTTGGACTTCAACGTGAACGGCTTCTTGTCGGCTTTCTCTTACTACTTACTATCCCCTCTCCATGGGACCTAATCCGATCCAAATCACATCGGACGAGATAAATCGTCTTATATATTCCTACTTCAGAGACTCTGGTATCTCTTCTTTCTTCCACGTGTCTGACATATATTCACTAACAGTGCATTTCCCGTAGGATTCGAGCATTCTGCCTATACTTTGGTCAAGGAAGCCCAGCTTGAAAGGTCACCATCTTTTGCTAAGCATGTTCCTCGAGGAGAGTTGGTAGAACTACTGAGCAAGGCACTCCTCTACCTGGAAGTCGAGTCCCATTTCCAAGGCGGTGAACTTGCTGCTAATTGCAGAACGTGCTTTTCGTTGCTTGAACCCCATGTGTGTTCTCTGACGCCTCCTGAACCCCAACCATTCATCGCTCCATCAATTGTTCCGGTTGCTCCAACTCCTGTTGTTCAGATTCTACCAATCCCAACGAGTGGCACACAGGATCTTTCGACTAAGAGAAAGGCCCTTTCGCCGCCCGGAAACGAGAATCCCTCGGAAAAGCGACCTCGACGAGATCCAGATGAAATGGATGTCGATTCCTCTTCAGAATGTGCGTTGATCTCGTGCAACTTCTCTATTCTGCTGATGTCCATTAGCCAAAGGCAAGGCCAAGTCCTCACGGCCTGCCGACTCTTTGGCAAATAAGAAAGCCGTCGCTAAACCTGTACGGCTACTGACGCAGGGACCCATTGACGATGTCACGGATCCTGATGCTATTAGTATGTTATCTGGGCATACCTCTGAAGTACTTACATTCCCGCATATCACAGTAAACAGTTGTCTGACAGCGTCTTAGATATTCGTGTGCGCATTCAATCCCGTCAAGTACAATTTAGTGGCCACAGGGTAGGTTCATCTGTATGTATGTCCTCGTTTCGCTCTTGTACATGCTACACTTTAGATCGAAGGATGCAACGGTGAAGATTTGGGACTTACCTGATCCCACGGATCCAAGTTCGTCTTCTGGAGAACCCGTGACAATTGGGCCATTCTCTACAAAGGACTCCAGTGATATGACCTCTCTCAGTTGGAATCCAGAGGGCACTCTGCTGGCCATTGCTTCTTACGACTCCATTCTCCGAATATGTGATATCTCGGGCCATATCTATTTTCAGAGTTCTCAACACCAGGTACGGTTCGTATCAGTGGTATGGTACGGCACTAATATCATAAACAGGGTCCAATCTTCACCACTAGATTTTCTCCCTCTGGTCGCTGGCTACTGACAGCAAGTCTTGATGGAAGTGCTTGTCTATGGGACGTTGAAGCCAAACGTCTATATCGACAATATCAGAGTCACCGAGGTTTTATCTTTTTTCCTGCCCAGCTTTAGCGTTGTCAAACTTGTTTTGTATCAGAATGCTGTTTAGATGTTGACTGGATCAGCGACACCATGTTCGCAAGTTGTGGCGCTGATCGACTAGTGCACATCATGAGCGTAGATGAAGAAAAGTCAATCAAAACTTTCGGGTAAAATTATTCGCATTCTTCCAAGTCTTCATCTGATACTTGTACTGATACCAGGGGCCATAAAGATGAAATCAACCAGATCAAGTGCAACCCGTCGAGAACACGTCTAGCATCATGCTCGGATGATCGGACTACTAGAATATGGAGCGTTTCCGATATCTCTCCTCAATCTGAAGCAGACGCTATCCCAGGATTAAGTGCCGGGTCTGGATCCGACCAAGTTACCATTCTCGGAGGCCACAAACACGCCGTCAGTACCATAGGATGGTACACGTTACCTGGAGTCAAGAATGAGCTTATTGTAACGTCAGTTTTATCTTACCTATACTGCCTTCATTGAACTAAGTCTGCTGCATTTTATGTAGTGGGTCTTTCGATGGCGCTACACGTCTTTGGGACTCGGTCACTGGGGAGTGCTTACACGCCTTCGCGGATCATAAACGGCCTGTGTACGCACTGTCCATAAGTCCGAACAACTTGTGGATGGCCACCGGTGGTGGAGACGGCTGGCTTCATGTGTATAATCTCAAGGTAAGCTTGTGGTCTTGTCGCGAACTTTCTGTGAACAACGTACTTATCGTAATCATAGAACCATGATAAAATATGGTCATGGTTCGCTGGACCTGACAAACCTGGTGTATTTGAGATCGACTGGCAGGACCATAAAGAGGGCAAGATTGACCGTCTAGCTATGGCACTCGAATGTCAGAAAGTGGGAGTGATCGACATATGCAAGATACCAACTATTAGAGATTCTGTATGAATGTATAATGTGTAATGTCTTGATTCAAGGATAGGCAAGTAGACTTCGGCAGTCGCCGGAAGTATGACGCACTTTCTCGGCAGAAATGTTATATAACATAAGAAAGTCGAGAAACTTCCATTAAAGCTCAAAGTCCTCCCTTTCCACAAACACCCACCATGCTGCGAGCAGGTTTCTTAGTAGCTCGTCCTCTCGTCTCATCTAGCGTCTTTCAGATATCTGCCAGGCATCCATCTCTTCAGAGAGGCTTCAGTGTATTTCGTTCAAATGTCTTTCGGACCACCAGAAGTTCTTTGACTTCGCGTTTTTTGCCGAATGTTCGGACCTATATGCAAGGCGGTAGTGCGCCTCTAGTACAACCTGCTCCGACCATCTCATGGCAAAGGATGGCTTTAACCGCTGTAAGAAGTCACGACGTTGGAAAGGTAGCTACTGTCTGACTTGACTTGATAGGCTGGGGTTGCTGGAGCCGTGGTTGTGATTGAAGGCGTGATGAACCGAGAAACGCGAGAGGGACTTTCGGTGGCGGAGCAATCATACTTGCATGACAGTTTTAAATATACGGGAGGAGGACTTGTTCTCACAGCATTGGGTATGTCGTCTGCGTATTCTTGGTCACGAGAGTCCCAACTAACAACAGTAACAGCGGCACGAACCATGTTCAAATCTGGGTTGGCCTTCAGAATTATGGCTGCAAACCCCTGTATGTCTCCTCTACAGCGTAACGCTATTCTGAGGTATTCATCTATATATTCATTGTTAGGGTTGGTTCTCGGTGTCAGCCTTGTTGGCGGTATCGGAACTATGATGGGTGCCTACTATACACCTCCGGAAAGAACTGTCCAGAAGCACTTGTTTTGGCTCGTGAGCTGATTTCTTTGGTCTTTCAAAGTTCTCATCTTTTGATCAATCAATTACAGGGTTTCAATGCTTTTCAAGCCGCCACCCTTAGCCCTCTATTCTTATTCAGCCCGGCGATTCTCTCTCGTGCGGCCCTCTACACTTGTGGTATCGTAGGATCCCTATCCTATGTCGGTGCTACAGCAAGGTGAGTTATGACTTGAATTATTTTGAGTGCCAGTACATGATTCTCTTTGATATCAAGGAATGACAAGTACTTGAACATGGGTGGTCCCCTTCTGGCGGGTATCACGGTCGTCGCTCTTGCTTCCCTTGCTCCAATGGCACTTCCTCTTGGTGTCCGAGGCCTGGCTGTCACAGAAGCTATTTCGTTGTATGGCGGCCTAGCTCTCTTTGGTGGATTTGTCTTATACGAGTGAGTTGACAGTCTCGAATTTTGTATCGTTTCTAACAACATAATCTAGCACACAAAAGATCTTGCACCATGCTCGTTTGGCTGAGCAGGGTCTCATGAAGCGAGATCCCATGAACGAAGCTATTGGTCTTGAACTTGATATGATCAACATTTTGTGCGTCAATATCTGCTCTTGGATAGAAGAGATTCTAAATTATTCTGTAGCGTTCGTCTCGTGCAAATTCTTGCCATGCAAAGTAATCGGAAGTAGTAGATGTCAATCAACCATGTCTTCCTTGTATTCCTAAGCATGTAGCACCAATCTCCACTTATTTCGACAGGCAATGTATTTTTCTTCTTTCATTAAAAAGGACGGGACGTCTGTTTACTTTTACTTTTGAAATCTGAATGGCTGCACTTTCCGTGTTAGACTATCGTGCTAGTTTCCTCGGCTTAGAGGGGTCCACGTTTTCTTAAAGCATGGAGTGCTTGCGTGTGCTTACTGTCACTGGTAAGTACCGCTCGAGGTTTCTACGCGCAGTTTCCACTCAACCCGTCGCGTAATTTGCAGCCCAGATCCGCTAATAATAAAGGACAATCCGTCGAGCTTTGTCCTCTTGACAGAAGCTAATAAAGCAAAGGTCAGCGGCGGTGTCGGCGCTCTCGGTCAATGCTTGTGAGATAGCAGCGAAGAGAATATTGATGCCACGACAGCCATGAACACAGCCAGACATGTATTGGGCTCGTTAAGCGATGATGGGATTATTTCTTCAAGAGCTCATTTCAGTAACCCGATCTTTACCCGATCCCACTCGCAAGTTGCAAATGAGATCAGCTTCATCCAGGACTAAACGCTTCAACATATTGCTACTAGACCCAGTGAGTCGCTGCTTGATAGCTAAGCAAGGCTGGCCATGCACTTGTGCATCGATGTCAAACTGCTTGAGGCTATGATACGTACAGTAAAACACAATACTACAGACTAGTCTGATCCTCGACCCGCTTCTCCTCTTCCTTGCCTAGTCTCACAGGCAGCCCTGAAAGTTTGGACCTCAACAGCTCATATTTTCGCCTCTGTGCCGCGCTTACACTCGGTGTCACCTTGTCAAGCGCCTTGACAAAGTCGCCAGATTGTACACGTACTGTAGAGCCGGCATTTGCCTCGTTCTCTTGTAGCATATCTATCATACCCAAAGTCCGTTTCAGGGCGATAACACCTGCTTCTCTGACCACCGCTGCCAGGTCCGCGCCACTGTAGCCTTCACACCTTTCTCGTGTGATTGCCTCCACTTCAAGCAGCACAGAGCCTGGATCTGCTCCGGGTGGAACAGCCAGAGGCACCTTCTTCGTCATTGTGCGGATGATTTCAGCCCGCTCGTCAGCATTCGGAAGATCTACATAGAGGAGTTTGTCGAGACGTCCTGGTCTAACCATAGCAGGATCTATCATATCTGGACGGTTGGTTGCGGCAATAACGTAGACGCTCTTGCGTGCATCTAGACCGTCGAGTTCTGTCAATAGAGTGTTTACAACACGGGCGGATGATTCAGACTGTGGAAATTAATGGGTTGAATCCACAAAAGCACGACATCGCCGTAAAGCAAGCTCACCAGACTGTCATCTCGCCGTGGAACGAGAGCATCCAACTCGTCAAAAAACACAACACAAGGAGAGGAGGCTCTAGCTCTGGAGAAAACTTGTCTGACAGCGCGTTCACTCTCACCAACGTACTAAGAGAAAGTCATAAGCTTCGCATACCGGCGTGTGACGTGCGAACCCCACCTTGTTCAGTAGTTCGGGTCCTTTGACACTGATGAAGTTTGCACGAGATTCGTTCGCAACCGCCTTTGCAAGCAACGTCTTCCCACATCCCGGAGGCCCCCACAGGAGTACTCCACAAGCTGCTTCGATGCCGACAGCACTGAAAAGTTCTGGCCGCTTGATTGGCTGCACAATGGCCATGTGAAGTTCCTCCCTGGTTCCGTGAAGTGCGCCGACATCTGCCCATGTCACATCAGGCACAGTTGTAAAGCCTTCACGTTTAGACGAAGGTTGCACATGTTTCAAAGCCAACGTGAAGTCTGACGCGGTTATACATAAAGGCGCCAGCTGCTCTTCAGTCAATGGGTCAGGATGTGCATTGAGAAAATGGGCAATAGAACCAGGATGTGATGGGAAGGAAAGGGAGAAGGAAGTTGACAGAAGTGCTTCGCGTTTTTGAGGAGACGAGGAATCTAGTTGGGGGGTGGGTACGTCAACTTGCATTGAGACATCTTGTGACATCACAGTGGAAGGAGGGAGCACGAGGGAGCCAGTGGTCAGTTGCTGAAAAATACGTTTCACGGCGATGATACCTGCGGCAGCTGTAAGAGAGGAGAGATCCGCGCCGACGTAGCCGGGGGTAGCTTTGGCAAGCCTAGTGAAGTCGAAGTTACCTTCTAGACGTAGTTTATTTGACAAGACACGTAGTATTCTGTAAATGCATATGAGACAGACAATAGAGCAAGAATCCTGTTCGCCTCTGCTCACTTTTCTCGTGCGACTTCATCTGGAACGCCCATGCTAATTTCATGATCAAAACGCCCCGCACGTCTTAATGCAGCATCCAATGAGTCTGGCCTGTTGGTAGCACCCATGACAATGACCGGTCGGTTATCAGTCTTCTCCCAAGACAGCTCTAAAGAGCGTAGTTAGTGCAGTTGATAAAGAAGCGAATGCATCAACATACCATCCATACAGGTGAGAAACTGAGCAACAATACGTCTCTCCATTTCTCTTTGCGCACTTTCGCGTTTCGGAGTTATTGCATCGATCTCGTCAATGAACAGCAGGCAAGGCGCCACACGCTATAATAAAGATTAAAGTGATTCCTACAATTGAGTACGAAACTCACTTTGGCTTCCTCAAAGGCATCGCGTAGTGTTTTCTCGGACTCTCCTGACATGCCAGAGACTATTGATGGCGCGGAAATATTGATGAACGGTACACCAAGCTCCTGTATAGTTGTGAGTAGTGGTGAGAAGCGAGTGCTCAACTGGACTCACCCCTGCCATCGCATTGGCAAGTAGTGTTTTGCCACATCCAGGGGGACCGTGCAGGAGAACTCCTCTCGGAGGTTGAACCCCAGTGTGGAGATAGATTTCAGGGTGGCAGAGCGGCATCGCAACGAATTCTAACATTTTCTCGATGCACGCATCGACCCCGCCCAGATCAGACAAGCGGGCGGATGGAGGGGTATGGTCTCTAGATATGCTATCCCCTGAACTAGAAACCTTTTGGCGTTTACTGCTGTCCTCCGTCGTACGACGAGTTGAACGAATTTTTCGCTTTCCATTGACATTTGGGGGTGCGGACTCGGTGACTGCGGGCAATTCTTCTGCTGCAGCGAGTTGCGCGGTCACTCCGGTTGCTTGTTCCACAGTTATATCCCCGACCACCTCTTCCGTAGGAGTGGAAGGTATCGATGGGTTTCCAATAGCATTCAGATTCAATTTACTTTTCCGATGAGTCGACCAAAGACCCTGCATGGAGCGATTCAGAGCATTTCCACCCTAACTGCTTCCTCGTAAACAAGATGAGGACGGATGAGCAATATTTGACTTACAGAGGAATCCATTTGTCGCAAGGAGCCAGACTCTGAGCTGAAAAAAGCTTTGTTTGGTCGAGTACAAATTCAAGTCAATCAGCGCTTCGCTTGAACCTAAGCACAAACTTTGACTGCTTGGTGAGTTTAGTCTTTCTTTTGTTGTATCAGAGTTTCTCAGACTCTTGAAGACGGTATGTCGACCAGATTCCTGCCCCATGCTATTGGCCTTGCCAGAACATGTCCGAAACAACATTTCCTCGGTATTCGCCCAGTCGCGACAATTTCTGGCTCGCAGTGTACACCAGTCACGCAGTCATCCGAAGCACTACCAAACACACACTTCAAAATCACACTTCGTCGGTCCGCTATATCTCTTGGTGACCGTAAGAAAGGAACACTAGAATCTCTCGGCATACATCGACGAATGCAGACAGTATACCACCGGCATTCTCCTGAGGTAGCAGGGAAGATCCTGGCGGTCAAAGAGCTTGTGGAAGTGGAGAATGTTCCGGAACATCTGGTACGAACAAAAGAGCAACAGACTCTTGATAAAAGGGCAAAGCGGGGCTACAAGGTGATTCCTTCGGGTAGGACCTTAATATGATGCGTGCTTGTCTGTGGTACGTAGTCGTCTTGTTCTGCCAGAGCTGCTTGCAATCGTCTAACACCTTCTCAGGATGTTTGCTACATTGATATGTGTCTGTTGAGGATCGTGATACGGTAATATAATATATTTGTCCACAAGACGCGCAATGACATGTATCGTGCCTCTGCTTTGACTCCAGTCATCAGCCTCTACCATTATTGTCCAACTCGAAACTCGTCCTCTGAAAGGTACTGTCGACCTCTGCTTGCCCAATCGTATTGCCTTTCTGTGTCTTCCTACGAATGATTGTCCGCCTGAAAATTGCCGCTGGCTTTAGGTCCTCTTGGGGTATAAAATGGAAGGCCTTGAGCAGTTTTAACCCATCTTTCTCATCGTCCTTCATATCATGTTTCGCACCAGCGTACCTGGAAATCCGGTAAGCCTAGGCTAGGACGACAGAAGTAGCTTGATTTTCTACATGTTCACAGCTTGTTGCTCATCCTTACCCCTCGTTGTGACATGCGCGGGCATTCATCCGGATGGCGAGAACTGTAGGAAATGTTCGCGATGGGGTGGAATTCAAAGAGAAGAACCCCAATCCTCGATTTCCTGGCGTCAGCGTAGTAGACGTCCTTACATTGAAGAATGTCTGGCCGGTGAACAAGACAAACCTCTATACAGCTGATCCTGCGCGTCATGTACTGTACGGTATCTGGAGATGGCACTACTGTCGCAGTAGGACGAGCGATTCGAGTCAAATTACACCAAAGATATTGATATTCAACAGTTTCTTCTTTATTTCTAACCTATGGTATCTACACCTCCAATACAACTTCCTGTAAAGCCAAAATGTATCGCACAAAGCGGGAATGAGGCTTCGAGCTCCAAAAAAGGACATTATTCCCACGAGCTCACCGCCAACAGAAATCTTTGGAGGTTACATTTGCCCTCCATCGATCCCGGTATTCCACTCTTCGTCCCTCAAAACCCTTACAATGGTGAGAAACGCTTTCTAGTACAGTGGTGAAGCGATTGTGGGCTTTTCACGAAGCCAGATATCCCATCTTTGGCTGGATGCGTATATCTCTGTTTGGATGACGCTTTCTGACACCCTCTTGTTCCTGTAGTCGACCGACCTTGCTGCTACCTACGCCGCCCTCATTCTTGCTGACGAGGGCATTGAAATTACCGTATGTTTCCTGCACTTGGAGGGAGTTATCATGCATATTTTTGACCATCAATCTTAGTCTGACAAAATCATCGCCTTAACAA
>JH814814.1:438080-469965 GCA_000296255.1 Omphalotus olearius VT 653.13 | reverse complement strand
AGACCTCTTGACAGCTTATTTCGAGAAAACTCTGAGGGTCACTTATGTCGCCAGGAAACCATGTGTCCGATTGGCTCGAAATTACCGGAGTAGACATGATTGGCTCGGTGGGTTACATAAATAATTTAGAAATTTGAGCTACTCGCTGCTACTCGTGACGACTGCTTGAACCTATTTCAATTTCTCAACTTGTGTCAGCTCCCTCTTTTCTTGTTTTCGAATACAACCATACGTCGCGACTCATAGTATTTTGTCGGCCCTTGGGGTTCCTGGAACGCTCCTATCGCTGTTTCATCACCCAGTGTATTAACGTTTAAACGATGAGCCCGGTCAGCACAAGGTCTAGAACGGTCCCAAGAAAACTTTTGCCAACTTTATCCGTGTTTTTGGAAAACCGCACAAGATCTCAGACTTATTAAAAGGAGAGCCTTTTCTCCGTCCACTGATTACCGGTTTTCCCTCAACTCCCTCGATTCTACTTGGCTAGTTCGAAGTATGCTCGCTTTAACGCTCATTTCTCTACCTCCGGAAGTGCTGGGTGAGATTTTCAGCTGCTGCTCAGCATTTAACGCAGACGCTCCTCTCTTCCTCGCTACTATTTGTCGGACGTTCTATCATGTCGCGCATACTTCGCCTTCAGCTTGGCGCAAGCTTCGGCTCGACCTGGACACCGTCGCTGAGCACCAACAAGTTCGCAAAGCAGGTCTATGGTTCAAGAGAGCTGGGTCGTGTTCTCTGGATATATTCGTGAACATGACGAACACCATGCTTTCGCAAACGGGGACGCCATCGGCAGACGCTTCAGAACAGGCGTTCATCGCGAAACATTTTTCATTTTTGATCGCGTTTCTTCAGCATCACAGATCTAGGATCCATACACTGAACGTGCAATCAGACACCGAGCTGAAGGCCTATTACCTCCTCGATGCCATCTACTGCTCTGCGCTCGCTTCTCAGTCTCTGCAGCTCCAAAATTTACGCATTCGAATAACGAGCGACATTCCACCGACGCCTTCTATGTGGTCTCCCGTATTTGAGTCGTTCTCCCATTTCCCTCGCCTACAATCACTCAAATTGACTAATCACGTCCTCCCCGCTCTTTCTACCCCAAACATATCACATTTGCGGTCGCTTTCAATCGTGAGGCCGCTTCGCGCTCCTGCCCTTCCCATCCACAAAATTCTTCACATTATCAGCTCTACCCCGAGTTTGATCCACCTTGACATCGACTCCAGAATCTTGGCCCCAGCTACCTTGGACCACACCGCTCGAGTTCAGATTTCGACACTCAAAACCTTGTCTCTTCGTGTCAATAACCTTCCCCAACTCCTGAAGCGTTTTTGGACCCCAACATTGGAGGAATTACGTTTGTCGGACTTAGATGGCCGGCGCCCGCGGGCTGCAGACGATCTGAGTATGGTGCTCGAGGAACTTTTCACGGAACTCAGCTTAGTCGATGAGTCCGGTGGTTTCCAGCGATTCAAAACATTTGAAGTTTCAGGCGTGTATTTCCCATCCGATTCCCTAGACGACCGCTGGAAACGGTGCATTGGGCATATGCATGGACTAGAAAGGCTTGTCTTGCGAAACTTTGACGCCGATGGTCTGGTTACACTTCTCACTCATCCTGACGAGTTTGAAGAGGCGTCGAAGAAGGGCACTGAAGTCTTGGTTTGTCCACGTCTCTCATACGTCTGTATATCCGGTCCAGACACACTTCTACCTCTTCAAAGGTTGAAAATGATAAGACCGGATATCAGGGTGGATTGGGAGAGTGAGAGGGGCGCCATGCAAGGCCATATTAGTTATTATCCACATTCGACGAACGCAAGGTCGACTTTTTCATTCGGTGCTGGAGAGTTTGGAATTGGGTCGAGGGCTGACTTTGAAAGAAGAGGGTTTCCAAGTTGGCCAGGTGATGGTGGTGTCGCAGGGACGGCCTCCTCAATGACTCTGGCTGATACTGATAGCTCATGGTGACCGGCGTCCGAATCCCGACCGTGTCTTTGAGCTTTGCTAAGTGTCTGGCATGTATATGTAGTAGTGAAAATGCTAATACTGATCAGTGTTTCCGATACTCTCGAATTTACCTCCGCTTTTGTTTGTGCGAAAAATAATGTACGTCAAGTCCTGCCCGGCCCGCGCTCCAGAACTCACCTGCATACTAACATGATACCACGCAGAGCGAGAGTCATCGTTCATTCCCACTTGTACTTGCGCTCAGTGGCACCCATGCACTCGTCTTCTGTCCTACGTGGAGACTCAAAGTCACATACGACTGAATCTTACTCGAAAGACGTCGATCTTAATCCTCCACAAGATTCTAAAATCTATCGTGTCGACCCTTCTTCTGAGAGCTCGCAGAAGCCATACGAACCTCCTACCGGCCCGTGGAGTCGGGCTGGCGTGAAGACAAAGGAGTACGAGACTGCCAGCACAACCGAGCCCTATAAAGCGCCTGGTCAGGATACTCGCTACGGCGGGAAAAAGGAATACGCGGCGGAAAAGGGCCCAGAAACTAGTAAACCCGAAGAGGGTCCTACTGGGACGTCGAAAGGTGGAAGGAGACCTGAGGGAAGATGAACGCCGTGAAAGCTGAACAGAAGGTGAGATATCTCAATGACTTGTTTGACAGGTGTTGTTCACTTTCGATTGCTTTTAGTCTGCTTTTAGTGTACTGGTATAAGACGTGTGTGTACCATATTGTAGAAATACCGCTTTCGAGATGAATTGCATTTGTATTCTGTACGGTTAGGTTCTGAGATAGCCGCTGAACGCCACGTGTTCAGTACTGGTATAAGCGCCTTTCAATCTTACACCAGTGACAAGAGACTGTAGAGCTTGCCCCGTCTTGAAGGGCGATGTCAAGCTCTACTTTGAAACAAGTATGTTCTCATAGGTTTGCATGTCCTTATATGCTAATCATTCTCTCTAAAGCAAGCAGCGTCTTCAACCCTTCAACATTCACAGACCGCGGCATTGCTCTCGCTTCTCAATCTTAACTCTCCATCTGAACCTTCAAGTACTTCATCTACTCTCTCTGCGAAAGCCTCAAAAGGCGCAGTAGTTTCCTCACCAACGGTTTTCAAGATCTTAGTCTTGGACCAACAGACGAAAGATGTGTTAGCGACTGTTCTTCGTGTCCAAGACCTGCGCGATGTCGGTGTAACACTACACGTGTGAGTTTATTCTAGGTGTATATCTGGTATCAACTAAAGATTTCCTTCAGGCAATTGCATTCAGCACGACCTCCTATGCCAGATGTACCAGCAGTCTACTTTGTCACTCCAACACTCTCCAATATTCGGCGAGTAACAGAGGATCTCCAGAAGTCTCTATATGAATCTTTTCACCTGAATTTTGTTGAACCTCTTCCTCGCGCGCTTCTCGAAGAGTTAGCTGCCTCAGTAGCACGAGACGGTACAGGAGAATTGGTCGAAGAGGTATGATTCAAGAATGCTGGTTGAATTTGTTGCTGAGATGCCACAGGTCATAGATCAATATCTATCCTTCATTGCCCCTTCACCTTCGCTCTTCTCTCTTCTTCCGCCCCCCGCTCAAGCCCCTTCGGCAACAGCCAGTTCAAACATTCCCTTGTCTACATATACCATTTTGAATTCTCCATTGTCCACCGAACAACAGATCGAAGACGAAATTGAACGCGTTTCGAACGGCCTTTTTAGTGTAATCGCAACGATGGGTGTGTTATTTGATCATGAATTGCTCGCCGCTGAAACTTTTGTTAGGTCATGTTCCGTACATTCGGTCGCCTAAAGGGAATGCTGCAGAAATGGTAGCGAAAAAGCTCGAAACAAAGATTCGGGATGCCCTCATTACGGCCTCTCGTTCGCACTCCTCGTCCCTCTTTTCTCAGGATGCAACAGGGTTGTCGAATTTGCAGCGACCTCGTAGGTCCATGCGGCAGTTTGTATAACATGATTTTTTCTTGCTGACATTTTCCGGACAGTTTTGCTCATACTCGACCGAAATATCGATCTCGCCTCTACAGTATCTCACGGCTGGACCTATCAAGCATTGGTATCAGATTGCCTGGACATTAAGCTCAATCGAGTTGTCGTGACAGAGCCGCAGAAGCGCTCCTATGATCTGGACGCCAAAGACTTTTTCTGGGCTCGGAACGCAGCCAATCCATTTCCTTCAGTGGCAGAGGACATTGACACAGAACTGACCAAGTACAAACAGGATGCTGCAGAAATTACCCGGAGTACAGGTGTTGCTGATGTCAATGACATCGCACAACTTGATCTCTCAACCAATGCTGCGCACCTCAAGACTGCCATCACACAACTGCCAGAGCTCACGGCAAGAAAGGCGACTCTAGACACTCACATGAACATTGCTACTGCTCTTCTGGAGCAAATCAAGAAACGAGGGCTAGACGAACTCTTCAGCACAGAGGAAGCTATCAATAAGCAGGTAGGAGTACTCATTTGCGAGTAAGGGAGTGAAGGCTAACATTGAATGGAGACGACACAATCGATTCTCGAGATTCTGCGGACTGCACGACCGGACGGCAACCTCACTCCACTCGACAAGCTCCGCTTAGTCCTCGTGTTTTATTTATCTTCCCCTGACAATACCATCAGCAAAGAGGACGTCGCAGAACTGGAGAAAGAGCTCAAATCAGCAGGAGCCGATACTGCTGCGTTTGATTATGTCCGGAAGACACGAGAGATCTCCCGAATGACCGTGACAAACACGTTAGGAGGAAGTTCAACTCCTGTGCCCGGTGCAGGCGCTCAGAGTGGGCAACTGTTCCAAGGATTTAGCGTTTTTGGAAACAAAGTATAACTCTTTTTACTTTTGCTACACCTGATTCTCATCCGGAATTTGTCTATCTCATAGCTAACCGACCGTCTGAAGGAGGGAGGGCTCGAGAACCTCATATCAGGCGTCAAGAACTTCCTTCCTGTGAACAAGCTCCTTCCTGTGACCAAGCTGACAGAAGCTCTCATGGACTCGTCAGCAGCGTCTAACCAGTCACTACAGGAAACAGATGAGTATCTTTTTCTAGATCCTCGTGCGCCAAAGCATGCGCATGCTGGGACGGTTGGAGGTGCAGGAAGCAGCGGAGTGACTAAAGGTAGACGAATGGCTTTTGCGGAGGCCGTGGTCTTTGTAGTCGGAGGTGCAGGATATGTCGAATATGGCAATCTCGAGGAATGGGCTGGTAAGACAGGGAAGCGCGTCACCTACGGGGGCACTGAGATCTTGGACCCGGGAGGATTTGTTGATATCTTGACGGGTTTGGGGAAGATCGGTAATGCCTAGTACCAGACGCTACAAGTGGATGTTGTAATCTGGATCGCCATAACGTTACTTACCTGACTGTATTTATTGCTCATCGATGGCATTGCATAGTATTTTCAATAGCAGGAATTTCAATGTCGTGCTCAGAGGGCTCAGAGCTGAGCTGAGACCTTTCAGTCAGTACTCTTGAGCCTGGCTCATATATCACCTGACCAATTTGATCGCGGCACGAGGACTTGAAATTCATCGAGCGTTTGATTGCTCACCATTTCCATCTTCATATATTTCTTCTACACGCCTTACAAAGGCAGTTGAGCGGCCTCCCGCCGTCCTATTCTACTTTGTTCAAATTGTTGATGACATTGGATGTTGGTCGCTGCTGCTTACGGGTTTGAGGACAGGCTCATGAAATGCCGCCTCTGCACATGAGACAAGAGTATCGACTTGTGACCATGATGTCAGGACTTTTATGCAGCCTCACTTAACACTTACTACTCCAGCTCATGCTCTTCAATCAATGCAGCTTTGGCTCTGTATATATAAGGCAGGGTTTTTACCGATGTAGGGGCAAGTCGAAGACACAAGACACATCTCAGGCTGGTTGAAAAACGATGGCATCAAACTCTCAAGGAAAGCCCACATTGCTCAGAGGTCAGGCTTGCGTCTATTGCCGTCGAAGAAAGATGGTGCGTTCATCGTGTCTATTGTAATCCCACTGACCTTTTTTTTTTTTTCCAGAAATGTGACGGTGTACGACCAGTCTGTGGTCAATGCGCTCGCGGAGATCGCTCCGACGAGTGCGAATATGCTAACTCTCAGAGCCGCACTAGGACAGAAATTCTAGAGGAAGAGATTAGTCGACTACAACATCGTCTCCATGAGCTTGAGCATCCTGCTGAAATTTCAGAACCAGTTGTTCTATATCAGCCGTACTCCGACCGTGTGCAGTCGGAAGCTCCAGTTTTAGAACAGCTCTCAAACAATCGTCCGGGTAGGATGCTAGCTTTTTCACCTAGCGTAAATCTAATAAATGTGTAAAGGAGGTCCTCATGTATCTTCTGGCACGGAGACCTTGTCTACGGTTCTCCAGGAACCTTCTGCCTCATTGATTCCAATGCTGTGAGAGAGATGTCTTTCCAAGTCCTAGCTACTGATCCTTAGTCCTGTCTTTATAGGATCGATAGTTTCCTTGAAAATGCTTGCGAACTCGGCTTCTTTCTTAACCCCTCTCGGTTCCGTGATTCAGTCCTACTACCTTACCCGCTTGGGCACCCTGCACGCCCTATGCCTGCGCTACTGAGTGCAGTGTATTTATGGGGTATTCGGATCCTTCAACCCCCTTCTTTGGTCTCTCAAGAGAACGAGTATCTGGCGCGCGCAGTGACTCAAACAGCTACCTCGTTATCTGGTATTCACCATCAGAAAGTAATCCATACTATCCAGGCTAAAATTCTTCTTGCATCCTATTTTTTCTCATCTGGGAGATTGCTAGAAGGCCAGTATCATCTTGGTAACGCACTCTCGCTTTGTATCAGCGGCGGGCTCAATAAGATTCGTTCCAACCAATTACCTTCTCCATCGAGAAGTAGGTCCTCTTTCCTTTTTGCCCCCGCCGATTCGGTCGAGGAGGGCGAACGAGTTCTTGCTTGCTGGACAAGCGAAGCTCTGGATAAATGCTGGGCTGCAGCCCTTGAGTCTAGTGCCAATGGCATTGCAGAGACCCAGGTTGACACGCCCTGGCCTCTGGATATAGACGAGTATGAGCAGGTAAAGTCGTCCTTCCTGCATTGATTTCCAGTTACGACATCCCATTTCACTACCTAGAGTGGCCATCCTGTAGGCGTGGAGTATAATCTCACGGTTCAAAAGTTCTTGCAAGGTAGTCCTACTTCTGATACCGGGAAGTCTACTCCAGCGCTCTTTGCGAAAGCTTCCATACTATGGGAGCGTGCCACTACCATCGCTAAACAGCAAATGCTAGATGAGTATCTTGTAAAATTGTAGGCTCGTATAAACTTACCAGTGTTCGAAACAGATTCCTCAAAATCGCATTCCGATTCTCTTCTGGGCCTCATAGACGAATTTTTGCCTTCATTGACGCCTCTGGGTGCCATAGAAAACCCTACCCCTGCCAAAGTCCTCAGACTTCTTGAGGCTCACTGCATGGCGCATGCCGCTCTCATTCGTCTGCTGGAGATGGATATGTATCGCTCGACTGAAAATGCCCAACGCCGAACCGCCTCTGCAGAAATCATCTTGAGATTTGTTTGTTCACTTGACCTGCGTGAACGCGGACGTATCAATCCTGTTATGGCGGTACGAGCTACTTAGTTCGTCTTAGGCCTTGATTCCTCACATTGTTGGCATGTTCTATGCAGATCGTATGGTCTTTGGCTAGCATGTTGCTGGTAGATGACTTGAAGTATTCAGCGTCCACCTCTGAGCTGAGCAGAACCAAGATGAACCTGTCGCAACGAAGCTTATCTGTCATGAAAAGTTTCAGCCTGGGTTGTGTGTTGATCAGTAAGTGGCTCAAACTGCAGTGTGTTTAGTACGTGTTGATCTTTCTTATTCTCTTCAGGATATGAAGTCCACAAGGTTGAAGAAGCTTTGAAGATGTTAGAAGAGGATTAAGCTCTGATTTCTGATCGAGTGCTAGAATATTCAACACGTGATCCTTACGCTAACCTCAATTTAGCATACATTTTCTATTTTATTTCACAAACAGGTTAGAAATGTAATTGAGTCATCTTTGTGAATCTGATTGTCAAGCCTATGCTTGAGAGGATGATCTACTTTGGCGAATTCCGTCGATCAGCAAACGATCTACAAATCTAAAGGGTGTCCTAGAGTCGGTGCCTTAGGGGAATCTTCTGACAACAAACACGACTATGTAATGTAATCCTATCGATAAGTTACATCCTGACACATCATGACATGAAAGTGCTAGCTGTCCAGATGACGCTTCCTTATTTTGAAGATGGCGTGCATGTTTGACCTCAAAAAGTTCCTTTGGGAAGGGAACTTGAACCAAACTTGTATGTTTATTTGATTCGACTAAAATCCGCCGCACGACACACAGCCTGCAGTAGAACCTTCTTATCAAAACATCAGGTACAAGATAGAAATGGTCTAGCTTACCTCAATATCACTGGCGTTGGAGTAGTTCCCTCTAGCAAACGAAAAGTCTTTGAAAAATTTTCATGTTCTTGGTGATGAAGATATTTTAATGTACATTCCTGACCGGGCCCTTGCAATTGGCATTGCTTAACAGACCCGTTGGTGTAGTACCCATGATCGAACCACGAAGGAAGAAGATTCTGTCAAACGTACAGCCGTCATCAAATGGAAGAAAAGAGAGCGAGAACTGAGGTACATAATCGTTAAATGAAAACTTGGAATTAAAAAAAACTGTTGTAGATGCCATCTGACCGTGTCATCATGTACCTCTACCATTCTGCCATGAAGGGAACATATAAGGCTGATCCTCCCCAACATTCATCGAGCTATCCGAGCCATTCGATGACTCATAGATGGAAGGTGTGGGCGATGATACGAGAGGTGCGAACGGATTTTTCGATTTAAAAGGTGGGGTTTTCACCCCTGCAGACGAACGATATGCGTCGTATGGGGCCCTCATCATAGATGGCGCCTGATCATTGTTTTCGCTCGCTGTGTGCGGTGGAGAGGGATACGCGTCCTCGGGGGGCCCCATCATAGGCGTCGCGAAATTGGTTTGTTCAGGTGGGGAAGAATGCGGTCTAGGAAACATGGAGTCATCGTATGTTGAGGGACGCGTATGAGCGGAATCAGACTTTCGACTGTAGTTCTGTGCTGCATAGATTGCGTCAAAGGACGCAGCGTGCGGATAAGACTGTTCTGGCGATTCCATGCGCGGGTTATACGGAAGTGGTTCAGGCATCCGATAGCCTACTTGAGGCTGGTGTTGACCACGGCCGCGCGGAACGCCCCGACCTGCAGGCTGTTCAGAACTACGACGCGCCGGTATTTTATGCCCATTATCGGTTTCTGGATATAGATTAGTCACAAGGTCAGATTTATATGCAAGAATATTAAAACATAAGATCGTACCGCGGCGTATCATATTAGCATTGTAAGCAGAGTACTTCGTTCTGCTCGTATCGTCTTAAGAGGAAAGTCGTCAAAGAATTGAAAACAAAGCTTTACATCGCACTTACAATATGTGTCCTGGGACGTTGAAGTCGTATTTTGAGAATTGGTATTATTAGTCGTATATTGGTTATTGAAGTTGGACTTGTGAGAGTGGTCATAGTTATTCGTTTCGTGCATATCTCCAGCCACGCTGTTAAAGTTCCCTCCCGAGATTTCAAAATTGCCAGCGTAGGCAAAGAAAGATGGAGGAGGCGAAGACACATTGGACGGAGGCTGAGGTTTTCTGGGAGCTGTCTCTCCAAGGGGAGGGGCAGTGGAGTCATTTGAAGGTTCGTGCCTAGGGGCAGTCATTGTAAAGAGAGATGAAGATGGCTGGATTACGATCACCGGGTCTTTTATTGGAAAGGAAGAGCATCCTAACAAGCACAAGCGATTCAATACAGGGCAATACGGCGTTTATCCAGATTCCTCGAGGAAAAGAACATTCTATTCGATAAACGCAGATGTTGGGAGATCTGACCACACTCAACAACTTCAAGGAAGAGCCCTGCTGCTGCGAAAAGCGATGCAGATATTAACCTCGCCTGAATCGACGGTACTGTGAAGCCAATTCCTATTTCTTCTCGGCGACGTGTAAGGTCACGAGAAATCGTACTACAGATCATAGTGCGAACAAGCAGTACAATATTCGTTCAATCGCGCAGGTGAACATAGAGTTCTATCAAAGAATTTAAAAGATCAATGCAGGCTGAAGAAAATCAGGAGACGTACCGAAGTGAAGCACAGCTGGATCGTTACATCTGCTTCTTATTGTCCTCTTCCTTCAGGCCGAGTCCACCAAGAAATGATAACCTCATAGAGGCACCCATATACACGAAGCCTACACTGCCCCACACCATGGCATTCCATTCCCAGAACTTCCAGTACACGTCTAAACCAAGAGGAGCCATAGTTGCCAGATGTCCAAAATCAGCGACCAGTAGGCATAGCAGCATTCGCCTCCAAGTTTTGACAGAGTTGGTGGAGGACAGAACGAGGTACTCGTTCAAAGCAAACAGAAGATAGAGGTTAGCGAGCTGACTGAGCGCCATCTTGGTTTGGGTCGTGAGTACTGCTGGTGTCGGCTTGAGTATCGAGCCAGCAAGAGATAAATCGTTCAGATATGCTTTTGGCTCAAGAGCAGCATAATATGCACCAGCCAGAGCTGAGATTGGCTCGATGTATAGAAAGAAAAGAGTATAGGGCCAGGGAATTGACAGTGACATGACGGCGCAAGGTCGACGCGCGCGGGACTCTACACTCAACTTCATCCACCGTGATACTATAGTACGTGCTCTCTCATGCTCAGGCTCAGATGATTTATCTCATTCGCTGCTTGGTATTGAATAGATCAAGGCTATAATTGGCTACTGATTAAATATTGTGTGAAATATCCACTTCGTCGGGTCTATACGACGTAACGACCTAGCACACTCAGAATATGCCTTACCTTGACACAAGTCAATGAATTCTTGAAGGTGTGTAAGCTCAGGACATATATCTCTTCCTCATAGTTTCTCACAATTTGTTTATTCCATGAGTCAGAGGACGTTCAGCTGTACAGACGGTATTGCTGGATCTCAAATTGAGAAGCTTACCATTAGGACCGGGATCATTTGCTATCGCAACCCCGCTTGACTGACACTATACAGTGCCAGCTCATGCGGTGAACTCTGTTGTCTATCAACTCTTTGAGCTCCCCGGATTTCAGGCAAGTGGGTTTCTGAATTCCTCTCTTCTAGATCTTCTTGTTCATGGTGCTACCATTCAGCGGTTGACGACATGGGCTGCGTACCTAGTAAATCCGTGAAGCGGGACATGGCGGAAGAGATGCAGCGAAGCAGGAAACCCGTGTTCTCTTCCAAACAGGGCCCTCTATCCCGGCCTACCTTAGACAACGGACTTGTCCCCCCATGGCTGCACGGACATGCAAAGATGATAGTGGAACAAGATGGTACAGTGAGAATGAAGTCTCCGGAATTATAACGCACAGTAAGTTTGTGTCTGCGGCTACTTACAGTTTATTCGACTTACCTGGTAAAGTCCCACCAACATACCGTAGTTCCCTGCTCCGAGTCTTTGACCGTGCTTGCGGTATTAAGCCGTCGAGACGGTTGTAGTGCTGAGAGAGAAGGGATGCTACACTGCGTCCATTTGGCATTTCTGTTCCTTGTATTCTTTGGGACTTGTTGCAACCCCTGTGATACCAACACTACAAGGGGATGTTTGTAGAATAAATCTCTCACTGCAACAATATCATCCGTTTCTTCCCATCTCTCGATTCTGCACGCTGCTACATAACTGTTTGCTACATATATTTTATTCGAAACGCTTCAACGGCAGCAACTTTATCTTCCAACTTTGCTCGAACTGGACTACGCTTGCCATTTGGGGTTATCGCGACGTTCGTTTTCCGACGCGACTGCGTGAAATTCAACTCAACCCAAACCCCCAGCACTGTTCTGGGTATCCATGTCGAACTCTGTATCATCTTTTGGACACGAACTGTATATGAATGTAGGATCTAGACGACAGGATGAACCGGTAACAACTCAGGCGAATTGGTGGACCACCAGTGGAGGATCCATTATTATACCCTCTGGCACAGAGCCGGCTTCGGATACCATATCTCCCTCAGAATCTTTTTCTACGCATGTAACTATCCCTTCTCATGAACCGATGTCTCTCAGCGACCAGGCCTCTTCACAAACGACCCGGAGCGCAGGAGATTTCCTTACGACTTTCCCCTCTTCTGCATTCACAACAATCACGCAGGAATCTACGACATTCACGTTTCTTTCGCAATCTATCGTCACATCTTCTATACCCACTGTTGTGTTCACGTTGTCCTCTAGAAATTATCCAGCGTCAATCCTCGCACAGTCTGCTTCCGCGGGAGTAGGCCAACTTCCAACCCGCGAGCCAGTTTGTGTTGGGAATGGCTTGGACTCACTGTCGGATGGCCTCATTGCATCCCTTGTTGTTCCTAGTGCCATAGGTTTCACACTTTGGGTGTGTTGTCTCTCACCTCTGTTATCAGTCGTCTCTTTAACTTATTTCAGCTCCTCTTTGCTACTTTACGGCCACGCTTCAGACAAATCTATTCGCTGAGAGAGTGGTTTGTTCAACAAGAGTACGCTTTCAACGCCTTCTGCCGTTCGTGATATCATCTTGAAGTGTTTATAGTCTTCGTCCCAGACCTCTTGGAAACGGATTTTTTGCGTTCTTGCACCCTCCTGTGCCATTAGTGCCATCAGTTCCATCCAAGGTCACTGATGTTGGTCGTTCAGCTGCTGAAGACGCAGAACTTTTCCCTTCAGATGAGCAACTCAGCCAACGGACCCTTTGGATCAGTTTCTTAGTTGTTCTCGGATGGTCTATTCTTGGCCTCGCAGGCGCATTGCCGCTATATCTCGTGAAAATTCCCTGTCTCGCCGATCAACCCCCTCCCGCTGTATTTGGTGGCTCTTACAGTGCACTCCAAGATCTTAGTCTGACACGACTTCTGCGGGCTGTTGATACCGGAAATGTTCCCACAATAAACCTTGCTGCTTTGCTGAAACGCGCCATCGACGACCCTCAGAATCTCCGTGCACGAATAATAGTCCTAACTGTCTTAACACTCGTCCTGGCTCTGCTTCCCGCGCTACATAAGATCCTCAAAGAGTTCAACAAGCTCGTAGCTTATCGGAGATGCTGGTTAGAATCCAAATGCGAAGGCAAGGAGATGGCGTGGTTGGGTGCTAGGGACGCGCCTGGATTCGTAGGATGGGGCGAAAAGCGGCTGAAGGATTTTATCCTGAAAACCGGACTCAGTTCATCTTTGGATAGAAACAGGTCCTCTCATGGTGATTTCATTCGAGGACAGTCTTCTCGCGCGCGCTCACGTAGAGAAGAACGAGAACCGCTCAAAGACAGCGAGACCGCTGACTTGGAAGTGGATGTACAAAACTTGTTCTCAATTAGGTATGTTTACAACCATGTACATCTTGCTAAGGGTCATCTCAATTCCGTGTCTGTAGTGATACTCACCATATTGCTCTTCTGATCGAAGAGCGAGACGAGGTCCTTGAAAACCTAGAGATCGCTGAGACTCGGTATATCAACTCGTTTCGACTCTCGACTCCCGATCCCTCAATAGCAGACTTTCAAGCTACTATTCCACAGGACCCCGATCGTCCTTATATCAGTCGTCCTAAACCTCTCACAAATAGTACAAGGGTACGTACTCTCACTTTAGCTGTAGACAAGCGTTCCTGACATTCTTCGTCAGCGGAAACGCGGTCGGCGCTCAAAAAATCCTGCCTTCGCCGCGTCTTCGCTAGCTCCGACCTCTTTTGTGGCACCCTCCCAGTACTATAGACTGAGAGGGGTTTCTGGAGTCAACGGAGGTCGCTTCGCTGATTCCGTGTACGAAAAGGAGCCAAGTTTTTCTGATTCCTTCCACTCTCGAATTACTGGCACCCGCTTTCAGGAACTGAATCGAGGGTCGGTCCAGTACGGCCAGTTACCTCCGGGCAGTCTGCTTGGAGGAAACGAAGACAGTCACTTAAGACCTAGGGAGGATGTACGCTCCCTGTCCTCCCTGCAAATACCTGATCCCCGACTTTACGGTCCAAATCACGGGTTAGAATCTTCTGATCAGACAGATCCCAACATAGAAGGTCTACAAACGTTAGAGGAGGAGGGCGAATGGGTTGACCTATCTCATGAAGCGACACCGGATATTGAAAGCGCCGATAATGGCTATCCATCTAGTCCAGGTCCATCGTCCTTCAAAAGGCGGATAGCACGTTTGGACCCAAGCTCTTCCTCCCGACGCGAGACCTTTCCGTTCAGAAATAAAGGCGAAACTGATCCAGATGATGTGCCTCCGCCACATCTACGTTTACAGCCCTCTCAACCTTTTGTGCGACCCATGGAAGGAATTGACTACGATGACCTCGGGGTGGTATATAATGATATCACACAGTGGCGAACGAAGCTGAAAACCATTAATGCTGAGATTGTTGATGCCCAGCGAGATAGCTATAATGATATCGCTGATGGGGCAAGGATAAAAGGATGGCTCCTGGTGGGACGGGGTCTACATTTCATCCCGGGTGTCCAGCTCATTGAAGGGAGGGCGAAGGAGGATGTTCGATGGGATGTTTTGCAGAACGAGAGAACACCTGTAGACTCAATTGCAATGTGGATGTGTATCGCGTTGGCGGCGATTATACTTGCTGCAGGCAGTGAGTGTTTTTGACCTAATGAGAAATGACCCTTTGACATTCTGAAATTTACTTAGTAACAGCTGCCTGTGGTCTCTCCTTGGCAACTGCTCCTGATGTCTTTCATTTTCTCCCGTTCTTGCAGCCTTTGTTGAATGATAACACACTGGGCTCCGGTATAGCTACCATGTTTATCCCTGCATTGGCGATTATTCTATTTATCTTTCTTGCTATTGCGTTCGTTCTTTGTAAGTCCATGTGTTATCTATATCTTGACCTTACTTATATCTGCGCGTAGGGGTTTCCGATGTTCGAGGATCAGTGTCTGTATCTGGTGGACAGCTGCTTCTTTTCAAGACTACGTTTTACTTCATGACTGTGGTCGCCGCCCTCGTGATCCTGACCGTTGGAGCCCTGTTGTTTGCCATGCAGGCTTTCAATACCGGGACAGCTCCTGCTAAGTCGGTCGCTAACGGTTCCATCTACATGACTGCTTTGGCACTCACGATCATACTGCAAATTGCTGTGATCTTTCCCGGGCTGCTCTTGCTCCAGCCGGTTAGACTATGGCGTGTCGTGCGCGCAGAGAAACACGCAGTCACACCACGACAACGCTTCAGGGGTATGTGATTGTGTAATGATAATCTTTGAGGTAGACTGACACATGAGACGATTGAGCAGCTGTATATCCTTCCACATATGACCCGTCATTTGCTATCGGCGCCTGCGTATTAGCCATTGTTTTTGCGTCCACGTTTTCGCTTATTTTCCCACTTATCGGCCCTGTTGTTGTTATCTTGTTATTCTTGACACTCATCGGTGAGTCAAGACGGTACGGTCTTTCGCTGTGCTGCGCGCTGATTTACCTCGATTGTCGACCGCAGCACATCGCTTTCTAATCGGGTATGTATATGCGCGAATGCATTCCCAAACAGGAGGACTACTCCAGATATGGTTGTTAAGGCGTCTGGCAACGCTGACTTCATTTCAACCCATTTTGTTGGGCCTCATATTCCTGAGTCGAGAGTTCTGGATCGAAGGTGGAGTCCTCGCGGGGACTGGTGTACTAGTTATTGTCTGTGTGGAAGTGTATACAGGATGGAAGACCCGGTTACCGGGACGAAATTCCTTGAGTGCCATCACGAGGAACTCGCTGGATACATTTGAGGATTCCGCGAGAACCTCCAGGCGAGCAAATGTGGACGGGGAAAGTATGAGTCTGGTCAGCAGTGCTCCTGGGGCGCGTACCCGTGGCTCTATGGCTTCGGTTCTAGAAATGATGAGCTTGACACTCGCCGTCATGCCTTCGCCGTCTCCGACCAGAGGTCCTGTCCCACTCCGTACGTACTCGTTGAAATTTATTCGGATTCAGGCCATTGACGTGATTCATTCCAAAAGAGACCGAGACGCTTGATGATTTAATTGCTACTGAACGAGCAGCACGGACTCACCCGGATGCTCCACCTCATCTGCCCCCGCTGCCGTTTGCCGACCATGCAGATGAGATGGCAGGAATTTTGTATGCCCCGGAATTAATTGCGCCTCCTCCTATCATATGGCTTCCCAACGATCCAGCTGGGGTTGCACGTTCAGAGGCTGTCGACCTGCAGAAGTACCATGACCTGCGGGTCACATTGGATGTTCGAACGAAGGAGCAGGTGTCCTCGATGCGGAGATCAGCGTCTTTGCGGAAGCCATCATAGGACTTGTAGATGCTGTGTCTAATTCTTGTGTGTTACAGTGATGACTGCCCCAAGTGTACATAAGCGCCTAAATTGTGTTGCGATGCTGCGTGATGTGATGCTCCTAACACACGTTCCGCTGGTGATAACGTTAGAAATTCCGCCTCTGAAGAGTTGAATCCATGAAGACTGCTAGATATTCGAGACTGAACGCTATTCATGAAAGAAAGGTAGATCTACAAGTTTAGTAACCGACAAGGGCAGTTTCCTATTGAGGACCACATTCACACAGTCCCAAGATGCGACAAGATGCCCGTAAGTACATGGCTCAGAAGCACGCAACTCACGAATACACAGGGATTATCCATGTCCAGACGATTCGCGAAGACCTGTACGAAAAATGAACGGAGCTCCACCGAATCGTTTACCGCTTCGCCGAGTGAGAGACCAAGGGATGGCGTAGGTGGAGTCTCCGTCCGCCATGTGATCCGGGCTAACTATTACTAGGGAATTGATAAAAGGCTGTCTCTCTTCCGAGTCATCGAGTGCATTTCTTTTTTTTTCTTTCTGCTCTTTCCTTCCTTCCATGTCAATCTCCATATCGTCGCCACCAGAGGACAATGACAATCTTGACCCGTTTGTTCTCTACTCGCGGTCACTTCACGAATACACCCTCCGATTGTGGACGGAGTCCAGGAAGTTGGCCGAGGAAAGGGCTCGTAGTCGGTCTGCAGAGGCGGCGATGGCAGAGGCACGTTTAGCATTGAAACGACAGTGTCCGAAGATTTCGTTCCGGGTACCAGACGCTCCGTCCCCCAGGGAGACGTGATACGAACCGAATGGCTCTGGCTCTGGATACTCTGTTTGTGCTACGTCTTGTCTGCGCTGTCCCATATTTTGGTTGGTACTCTGCCCAGCGACTCTTCTTGCTCTCCGTGATATCAGTGTCAACTCACCAGCGTCACCAGTGCTGTTACCCGTGGATCTTGCTCTCCTTCATGCTTTTCACCGTCAACATCATCTCCTCATCTCTCTTTGCTGCTATCGATGCTTGCCACGCCCCGCTCATCAACAGACCAGTCATCTCACTGTATTTGTACCCTGTTTGTACCCCTTGCACTCACCCATCGTCCCCTTCGCCTACGCGTAACCCATATATCATCGGTATCGGCCCGACGACACCTAATAATGCTACCGCATAAATTATCTTCATCACGATTTCCGATACATATCTCTCCGTCTTACATATTAGTGTATCCGTGCAGCGCGTGGACCCCGCTTCTCATTCCTTTGTCGATGTCCATAGTTCAAGCACTTAGTACAATCTGCGTGCTGCAACACAGTTGCAGATGGAATCTATTCTTGCATTCACGCCGAGTATCTACGCCGTGCAGATGGGATGCCGGGAGTATCGCCTGGCAAAAGAGTAAAAAGACCGAAATCTGTGGAGCGAAAGAACGTGAGTGCGTGTACGAACTAGCGAACCTCGGACTCTGTAAGTTTTGCGCCTGCGCACTTTTCTCGCGGCGCACTGTGAATGATAAGTTTGAATGACAATGATTTGGAAAGTAAGCTTTAGAGTAGTTCGGAGTTGAGTTTTAGCTATAGGAACCATCAGATGAGAACCTGGACAAAGATCACGTGAGCTCAATATTGTCACTAATACTCGGAGACGCTTCAGCGGTCATCAAGTGCGTTGCACATAATTCGAAGCTTGCTGGCCTCCTCCGTTCGATACGTCTGAGTTGGGTGAGTGGATCAATGTGCCACGATGACCGTGCTTGGAACGATTTCGATTATATGCCAGGTGAGTGTAGCAATTTGGTCTTCACTGGCGATAACCGAACGATGATATCGCATCTTTTCAGTTCACACCGGCGTAGCGTACGCGACGGAGACGGAAGCAACCCGTCCTGCTCGCCTTGTCAAGACATACTGTATGGCTTCGTCTCGTGTTTACTTGATGAACCCATGTTCGATGCTCCGTGGCTAGCCCAAATCCGCCGTCTGATTTGCGCGACTGTCATTGTCAATTTACCGCCGGCACACATACTTGGTGTCCAACGGCTCATCGCGGATACAATGCTCTCACACGATCCTGAGAACAAGCTCTTTGAGCGATTGATCTCTAGAAAATGTCCCATATTTGCCGCTCATTATTGGTGATGTTCTGTCTATGAACTATGTAGTTCAGCTCGGACGCAACGTTACTTGACTATGCGCGGGTCTAGTATGTCCCGCGGTTCATGTCCGGGTCCAACTGGTGAGTGGCACGATGCAGCTGCTCTGCCGATATTCGTATACAAGGGGATTCCTTGCGATAGAAAGACTAGACGTCGTTGAGCATATCTACTCTGCTCGTCACCTCGACAATCGCTGACGTTTCAAGTGCTCTGGAGCGAATCACTCACAAATTGAGAGGAGGAAAGCATCAACCTCAAGTCTCGGCTTATGTGGTGAGCGTAGGCTGACGGCCAACCCACTTTGAGTCTGACAGATTTTTTTTAATCAGATGCAAGGCAGTACATAAGCTTCTGATTTTATGTATTTAGAGTTCCACGTTAACCGCTTCTCGCATCTTTTGTGAGTTGTATCCTGCTTCTTTGTGTTCAAAAGCAGACTGACCAGACCGTCAATAGAATGATTATATTTTTTCTCGGTCAGCGGCAGGTGAACCGGTAATGTTGCTGTCCACACAACTTATCTGTGAGGTTCTTTCTTACGTTGGGTCTTACGCGTAGATACTTCTAGGCAAGGCGTGCTAAGAATGCCACTGCCAGTGCGGCAGTTTGCCTATCATCAAAACCGAAATGGGTTGCGGCGTTTCTTGTGCCGCTCACTAATTAGGCTTGTACCCATGCTTGCAGGTTCAAGAAGTTCACATACATTTATAGCGCTTTGTCAGTATTATGGATGGCGGACGTTTTCAGCCCTTTTAATGCGACCTTGGTGGTATCAATCAGGTATTACATAAATTGGCTCCACTCCTAATCACGACACTCAATTTTTATATGACTATGTACAGGAAGGCCGATATTTTTCCATATCGTGTGTCTGAAATTTATCCACTACGTTCGCTGCGCAGCATCCGCATTCTTTTTTTTCTTTTTTCTAAAACTTCTTTAGAACCAATTTCTTGTTTCAACGATGATCTTGTACTACAATTTGTGGGCTACAGATACGATGGCATCATCTCAGATCATCCTTAGCAAGGCAATTCAGGGCAGTTCTTCCACGATTGGAATTGCAACAGACTGTGAGAGGCTCAAAATGGATTTATGGCACTGCATTTTGGTGTTTTGTGATCGACGAGCCAACCTTTCCAAAGTTTCGATGAAGATGGCATAATACTGATATCTCCTATGTGTAGACGGTGTTCTTCCGAAATGCCCCGAAATTACGCCACACTAATTTGATATTTGCGATTTTGCCCGAGAGAATGCCTCACCGACAGTCACCGTCGTGCGGCGTGTTGACATTGCCTCGGCCTTTGCAAGGGCAAGCGAGCATACTTCACGAGGCTTCATGTCAAACATTCAGTCCAGACTTTTGTTCTTTTACGAGGTACATTGCCGACTGCCGAAAATCGGCCAAAGCTGGGAGTATATATGTCACGGAAACGTCCGGTTGCTTCAGTTTTGGGTCCTCGTGTCGATCTGGCAAGGAAGTGAATTGCGCTGCAGTTGCATGTTTCAGGGCGCGCTTAAACAGGGTCGGGTCAATGTTGAGTAGAATGCGTAGCTCGCGATGCCGAGCTGGCACAGGCCATGGAGTGAGGTGGCCTTGAATGGAAAGCCGCAGGTCAAGGATGTACCGAAAAGTATCTAGACCCTGCATTGAAAAAAAGGAGCAGCGGTTTTCATTGTTCAAGAGACAGAAGCGAGATACTTCCGACGGTCAACAAAGAAGTTGTGTTCACACACACAAGTATGTAATTATGCTGGCCAGAATTGGAGTCTGGCTATAGATGAGACTGAAAGAAAAGAGAAAAGAACATTTGGAGACGAAAGGACGGAGAGACTTCTAGCACCGAGGCTGGTGTTGAGATGGGTGTGGCTGTGCGGGCCAGACTGGAATTGGGTTAGGGCCTAGCACAAGGAGAGCCGCAATAAACCGATCCGACATGATCGAGTCCTTCTTATCGCTGCCCTTATTTTATTTTTTCAATTTTTCTTCTGTTTTATTTTATTTTTCTTCTCTTCATATATAACATGGTCTCGTCTTTCCTTTGCTGCCAATACCCAATGTCTCACTGCTGTCTTCCTCCAGAGCTCTGGCTTCAGGTCTTTCAATGGGCCACTTCTTATCCCGACGCCTACTCTTCTGATTACAAGCCTTTTTGCACAGAGTGTTGCGATCCTCAGGCCACGGACGTAAACCTCAAAGTTAGATGCACTTTGGCTCTCGTCTGCCGACAATGGCATGCCCTCTCTACAGAGTTTTTGTACAGCGATGTCCGAATCGGACCCGGTCAGAACGCGCTCAAGGGCGCGTTGTGTGACCACGACGACGAAGTTGGTTGCAGGAAGTACGGTATGTGTCTTTGTACATCACTTGCCATCGTTCCATCTTGCTCATTTATTCTTTGTATCGCAGTCCGTCGAGCTGTTCTTCCCTTCCAATACACCAGCACTCCTTGTTGGAGTCCTAATCCTCTTCCTTCCGTTGAAATCCTCAAACTTTGCAACAACCTCGAGGTCTTGATTCGACCTCAAACTCCCCCTTCAGCCAAAGCTCCTCGCTTCGAATTCGACGTGGACTGTCTTCCGCTGCCTTGTCTGAAGCGTCTGGAATGGAACTACAACTCCGAGGCCGAGAGGACCGGAGGAATCAACTCCTTGGGTGCCACTCTCCAAAGCGCCCCAAACCTTGAGTATCTGTCCATTAGCAGCGTATCTCCGAGGAGTCAGATCATGATTGCTCGTCGAATTTCTCTTCCTCATTTGGCGACTTTGGACATCTCGGCTGCCACTGGGCCGCTAGTGAGCACCATTGCATACCAGTGGTCACTTCCGATGCTGTCCCACTTGGTCTTGGGCTCTATATACGTGCCAGACCTGTCTTGTTTGTGGGAAACATATGGCGAGCAGCTAGAGGTCCTCGAACTTGGCAAGCATGCTAGCTTCCTCGTTCGGGATGTCATATCCTCTGCTTTGACTATGTGCTCGGGTATCGAGGAGCTCAATTACCACGTCTTCTACACTCTTCCGCCCATTATTGAAAGTCAGCACGACTCAATTAAATCCATCGGGCTACATTCCGCACCGAATCTCATTTTCCCTCAGGAGGCCATGTGGGCTCTTCTCGAGAAACACTTTAGTGTCCTTTTAACAGACGCTTTCCCTTCTCTCCATGTCATTCACCTCTTTGGTGATTGGTCTCAAATCGTCATGCATCCCCGTTTTGAGCCCATTTCGATAAAATTACACCAACGTGGCTGCGATGTCACCGTTTCTTCGTCTTTCTAGATTGATACCTCTCACTATGTCGGTTTTTACTGCTGGGACTTTTGTTCGTCATGACACATAGAGTTACATTAGACTAGGATACCTAATAGCATCCAACACAATTTCTCACATCGCTCAATTCAATTCATTGCATGTGGAATGTACTCATTTCAATACAACTACTCGATCAAGATTGAACAGAGCCAAAGCCCGATTGACAATTCTCCATTGCGATAGAAGCGGAACCGCTGCGAATATAGCAGATCTTGGCAGTAGCGCAAGCACCTGTACACGCCTTCGTTCTCACAGAAGTCTTTCCTTGCAGAGTATTGAATGTCTAGGAAACGTTCAACTTCAGTCCCGATGTGAACGATCGAGAAGCCCTGCTTACCGATACTAGCGAGTTATTAGCCTCCATAGCTGTGAGAATCACAACACATATGAGTAATCGGCGGCATAATGAACAAACGATGTAGAGGTACCTTCCGTCACCAGATGCCACCAAGTAGAGTTCAGAGGATCAGAGTCAGTCCAACCTGAGATATTCTTGCCATAGGTCTCACGAGTGTTGTATTCGTAGCTGCAGCATTTTCACCGTTTTCGTGACAGAGAAGGATCGAATGGAACAGGATATACGTACGAGTACGTCGGACCAAACTCAGTCTGTGAATCCAGCGCCGAGAACGAGTTCACATCGCTTTTCCAACTGTCATCAAGAATAGTTGAACAATCGAACGAACATGTAGAAAAGGAAACTTACGTATGCGCATCCATGACTTCGAATGTCTTTACCGAGAGAAAACACACTGAGTCTGCGCCAAATAAATCATATCTGAAACGATACTCACCGCAGAGTCAACTTCATAGACTCGCTAGAAATCTTCTTTAGTTGTCTGTCAGTTCGTAAGAACCCTCACTCACGAAACCGCTGTTCAAATTCGTCAGTGGCGTGATTGAGGGTCCGATCCAAGCCAACGCGTTCGCCGTCTCAGCACTGATGTTTGTGGCATTGTTCGCATAGAAGATCTGTTTCCGTAACTAGGTGAACGGGTACCTGTTGAATCAGCGTAATATGCACACGTACGGACATCTGGTCTTCGTGGGTGTGGCCAAAAAAGATATCTAACTCGGAAATTAGCCTTGCGGTCGATACGTTTTTTTTTGTTACGTTGATTGAGATACGCACTTGCAATGACATGCGGAGAGAAGCGGTCCACGCTATCGAATGGTCGAGTCAAAATGCTGAAACTTTTAGATGCTTCTCGTGTTCGACTTACATCTGATAGAAAAGATTGGTGGGATTCAGCAATGGGTTGGAGCCGTCCCAGCCGCTGAGAACGTGCCCGATTATCCATGCTAAAGCAGTCGAGGCGTCAGTAAATCAAACCAAGTCGATGGATAACAGTTAGCATACCCCTATCGCCGGCGTCCTCCGCTTGCTGTAGCTCATCGGTGAGCATTCTCAACATGCCTGATACATCAGGATCTGTCATATTGATGTAGTTAAAGTAGTTGGCTCTAGGAAGAAAGCATCATTTATATTTTTCTAGCGAGGCGGTGTCAAAGCCTCACCTATACCCTGTAAAAACGGTTTTAGTATGAGAAGGCAGTTCACACCAAGAATGCTCACACAGGTTGGTATTCAAAGATATGATTCTGAGACCGTCCGCCCTTTTGACCATGTAGGCAGCATAATGCGATTTGGCCTGCTCAACAGCAGCCTCAGGCAGCCATTCCTCGTGTTCCCATAGCGCGGAGACATGGTCGTAGTTCCTGTGTTAAAAATAGCAGACAATCCTGATGAATGATCCTGGACAAAAGTGGTCATGAAAGCACGGTACCAACTGAACTGGCTCGCGAGCGGCGGACCGAGCGCATGAGGAGCATCTTGCGCCCTGTTTTACTCTTTAGAAAAAGTGAGGAACGATATAAAAGATCTAGAGCAACAGACTGATTATAGCTATCATGATTTCCAAGGGTCGCATAGACTGGACCCGAGCCTAGCATACGTTTGAATAAATCATACAAGACGGTCTGGATGTTATCAGATGTCAGTTCAGAAAAGAAAAAAGGCACACATAAAACATACCTCCGTCATCTCGACATAATCCCTAAAAGAATGTGAATTAATCACTGCTACACCATGTAAAGCATAACAAACCTTGATAGTTCATTACCGTCGTCATGCGAAACCAAGTCACCAGTATAGATAGTCCAGTCAAAGCCATTTTCCTCTGTGCCAGTCAACGGGGGGATGGCTTGAAGTGCAGCCAATCCAAGCGCATAAGGTGTGTCGCTGCGGTAAATTAGTTTGAATTGATCATAGAAGCGTTTGCACGGTATACCATCGGTAAGTCCCAAAGCGAGGCGCAGGGAGTGAGATCGCGGAGACAACAGTGTTATCCGCGCGGCAACAAAGGCCTGAAGTACAGTTTCCTTCGGAGCCTGTTGCATACCCTGTATGATTGCATATGGTTACAAATTGCCAGTCTTGATTTTGCCATACTATGACTCACTGGGGTCTAAATGGAAATCAGAAATGTGGAGGACCTTGAGACGTTTTCCGCTAGGTGTCTTGAGGGCAGGCAAAGGGTTTGGTTTGGGTTTTGTAAACCACCCTGTCATGTTGAGGGGTGTCGTGGGAGGGAGAGGACATAGACTCAAGAAGTTATGGCACAAAAGCTGTCCAAAGAGTAAGGTGCGTCAGAAGATGACGGTACGAGTCAACGCTACAGTTGACTTACTTGACCATCGAGACCGCCTACATCCGCGTTGCTGATAACTTGTGTAATTGTTGGACCAAGCCCAAGTATATCGTACGTGGCGTCGCAACCTTTGGAAAAATTGAACAGCTTGCAAAGTTCGACCGCCAAAGGAGGACCTTGTTCCGGAGCTGCAAGCGCGAGGAATTTGGCAACTTCCAAACTAGCTTGACACTGAGCACAAGTATTGCCTCCAAATACTGGGTTGCTCGCAATCGACTTGACTTGAGCAATAGCTAGCTCGAGAAGTGCCGACGAAGAAGCCGGAAGGGGTAGTGGATGAGGATCTTTGGTATCATTGAGAGGTATGGTGTCAGGGTTTGTCAAGTCAAACGGATAGATTTCATGCTATTAGTCGGGTCAACGCGCTGCATCGCATACGAACAAGACGCCCTACGAACAGTTACGGGATCAGAGATCACAGGCTGGACTTGAGCTGATGTGGCAGTGGGATTGTTGTAATAGGAAGAATAGAGAGACGTAGGAAAGGCAGCAGGAGCGGTGAAAGCAGACAAAGTTGAGTCTGAAGACGCGGCGAGCACTGGGACCGCAGTGAGCACTGCAATGAGACTCGAGACTATCATCAGTTTCTACTCGCAATTAGGGCAAGAGTCCTAACGAAAGCGCTCAGACGTTATATATATACAGATCTTTTGCTAAGTAAATCTGGATGAGACGCACGTTTTGATGCGTCTAGCCATCCGAGCAACAATGGACGGTCGGTAATGCACGTTTCAAGAGCGACATCGAGCAGTGTCGCAGCGTTGATGCATGTAAGTAGCGACATGAAATTAGTTTGCAATTTGCAAATCTATACCTAAACGAAGCCAAGCGCTTGAAACTTGGATCCGGTAGTCATCGCCAAAGACTGTCCTGCGTACACTTATAAGTATTCACGCAGCAACTACTTTGCTCACGCTCTAATAGCCTACAGTAAGTCTATCGCTGCTCCAGATGCTCCCAAACTTGAAGTAGTTACTCGAAAAAGCCACGCAACCAACTAGCCTCCTTCTCCATGTCCTCCGCCGGCCTCGGCTTGCGATTCTCGTCGGCATCTACCTTCAGAGTTTGAGCGTATTTCAAATTCGAGGAAAGAGATCCTGCAGCGTTTTCCAATGCAGGATATATGTCGTCGTTATTGGAGAAAGCGTCACCAGCTGCTTTTCTGGGAAGGATATGGAAGTGAACATGGGGTACGGACTGGCCCGCAGCCTCACCATCCTGCCACTTGAATGAGCTACAATGTTCCTAGTCCTGAGCGAAACCACAGACCTGACAGGCAACAGTGAGCGCGTCAGCTCCGTACGCTCGTTCGATGACGCTTCCAACGCGTTGTATTGAACTCATGAGCGACGCGAGTTCAGCACCTGCAATGGTATGCGTTATCTTTGAATTGAAAAACACTAACCGACGCACCATTCAGATCGACCAGCCGAGGTACTGGACGAGTGGGTATAACAAGGACATCTGGATGAAATTTCATGAATCACCGACTCTAATGGGTCCATACTTTTGTGTCCTCACGTCCTGGAACAATTGGCTTGATGTTCACGATAGCATAGGATAACGAAGTGCGATAAAATGCTTGACGAGTTACCTCAAAGGTGGAAAACAAGAGAGCGCCGTTCATGCTACAAACTCGATCAAATTGATGTTATATAATAAAATATTATCTTATCTTAGCGCCACCACGTTCCAGTTCTCATGAGCTCTCACAAGACGGCGTACCGTGATGCTGAGCCAATAGAGCACACTTTCGAGTTGCTAAATTTGCCATGATAGTGACCTTGCTCTGGAAATAACCTGGAGATTCATTTCTCTCGCGAACCCAGGCCTGTAGCCTCACAGCTTTCGAGCCTTCTCGGTCTGTTCACCTTCGAAACATGTCGGCGCCTCCCGCAAAGGATTTTCAAGTGGCAATCGTCGGGGGTGGAATATGCGGTCTCGCCGCTGCAGCTGCTTTGTCCAAAGCTGGGGTTCCGGTGCAGGTGTTCGAAGCTTCGGTATGCTCATCAAACTTGACGCCTACACGTCGCTCATCCGTCTATCTCTCATTCACAGCGACGCTTTGAAGAGATTGGAGCTGGCGTAGGCCTTGGTTAGGTCTATTTCTACTCGATGAGTTGTGTGACTGGCTTACAGCTGAGTAGGGCCCAACTCTATAAGAGCTCTCGACGGACTAGGCATTCTCCCAGCCGTCGTTGCTCGGTCTGATCAAGTTGAGCCCACTATGAGATTGTTCGCCTTTGTATCTGGATATGACCCACATGAAGTGGTATACGACGTAAGGCTGGATACATTCTCTAGTTGTGACTCTGACATCCATACAGTATGAAACAACGACTCCAGAAGAAGCCCTTGGACTGGGAATTTATAGGTGAAGTTTTCCCACATCTCGTGTAGAGCTCTCTCTGAGCATTTGAACAGACCCGCCTTTTTGGACGCCGTCGTAGCTCTTGTGGATCCCTCAGCCACTCATTTTAATAAACGCTGCTCGTCAGTTTCGATATCCGAGTCAGGAACGCAAATCATTCATTTTACGGACGGTACGACCCATGAAGCAGACTTGGTCATTGGGGCAGACGGGATAAGAAGCGTAACACGAGGCTTTGTCATTGGAGATTCTGCTGCCACTCCACTCGTCTTCACGAATACTGTCGCTTATCGAGGTTTAGTTCCGACACAAGATCTGGTCAAGGCTGGTGTTCAGACTGACTTAGCGAAGCGTCCTGTGTGTTTCATTGGATTGGGAAGGGTAAGAAGTCTGGCCATGCAACAACCCGTCCATATCTAACGTTCTCACACAGCATATCATTAGTTTTCCTATAAAGGGCGGCGACGTTGCAAGTTCATCTCGTTAACTTCTACCGATCAAGTTCTCTTAACCTTGTCGCTTAAGATTAATTTAGTGGCATTCGTTGCTGATCATGATGTCGACCTGGGTCCCGAGCTCCCTCTTCCCTGGGTAGAGTCCGTATCAGAAAATGAGCCCAAAGATAACTTTCAGTCTTGGGGCCATGACCCGATGATTATTCTCAATCATCTCAAGAAACCCAGTAAATGGTCTATTCACGCCCTGGATCCTCCCTTGCAATGCTTTGTTCGTGACAAAGTCGTCCTAGTTGGTGATGCGGTCAGTAGCATCAACGACCACAATTCAATTCTCTATTGATTCTTGAATGCATTCAGGCTCATGCGATGCTACCCCACCTAGGTGCTGGTGTCGGCCAAGGTCTCGAGGACGTGCTTGTTTTGACTCGGCTACTTGGTCATCCCCGGACTAATAAGGCGAATCTCACGGTAAGTTGGCTGGTCGGAATGTACAAAACCACGGAGAGTTCATTATCCCACAGGACGCTCTAGCGCAATACAATCGGGTTCGACCGCCAAGGGCTAATGCGGTGCTCCAACGTAGCGCTCAGAAAGGTGCAGTGTACGATGCATATCACACATCGAAGAACGACATGGCGACTACGAGGCAACTGCTGTTGGGAAACTGGGACCCTGTGTGGTGGTACGACTTGACGGAAGATATCACGGCGTGCATCGCGGCGCTATATCCAGGTGAACCGAGCAAATGAATTCAGCTATTGACATTATGATTTAGATACAACTCAATGAGTGGGACTAGCGATACAGATTTTAAAAAGACACAATTTTTATGCTTCAGAATCCACTGTTCACAGTGCCGAAAGCCTGTAGCCTTGGGCGAGGGGACTGTGGCGGTAACAAATCCATCAACCCATAGACTTTCTCCATCAAGACGAGCTCGGGACAACCAAGTTGCATTGCCAGCGACGTGCTGGAATGGGTCAGCATCGGGCATGCACCTGGACAGAGATGATACGCGATGGCGTTGGAAAAGTCCACGATACGAATGCCACGAGCAGTTTTCACGATGTGGCGCCCATCGTCAAGCTGCCGGTGAATGATACCAGCCTGGTGAAGTTTACACGCTGCGAGCATTATCTCACGACTTCGAGCATGCAAGTCAGTTCAAGCAAAAATGAACGTAGTTCAGAATGACTTACTTTTGGTCATGCCATTCAACATCTGGAGCGGCGACGCAATGCTCCAATACTATACAAGCAATGTCGTGGCCATCGTATTGGGCTTGATAGAAGTTATAAAAGATTGGCACAACCGATCCTTGTAAATGCCTCAGCTGTGAGGTGTATATCCGCGCCTCTCGAATGAGAGCCTCGACATCCCTCCTACCCCGCGCACTCTTAATAATAACTTCGTGCTTTGGCACGGTGCCCTTCGGGCCAATGAGTGCCACACGGACATCGAGAGAGTGACCCAGACAATCCTGCACAAGCGCTACCTGACGAGACAGATCCTGGGAGTTCCAGCTATAGAGGGTGTAGATTACACTACCGCAGAGGAGTTCAAGTACTGCCATGTCGTCAAGTTGAGGGAGAGAGAATGCACGAAATACGATGTGGGATGTGGGGGGATGATAGCGGTCATAGACCAGAAAGTAGCATGCTTATAAGCATCCCCCAAAGACACAATGCAAATGCGAATGTGCTTTGACGGAGAACTCATGTTTTGCCGTCTTAGGAAACAAGCCACTTCGTTCGGCGAACTACAGGTCAAAGCAAGGAAGACGCTCCTTTGTCCGTCAATGGTTCTACCTCTGTAGTGGAACTTCCCGGGCCACAAGAGAAATGCGCTGCCCGTCAAAGGTATGCGCGTCCGTTGACTCCTATAAGTCTCTGGTGTCCCTTCAACAGTATCTAGATAGTCGGATTGGGAGCTCGAGAACTTGTATACGCCGACTCATGATCAGTGGCCCCCAAAGATTTCCGAAATCGACGAACACAATGGAGTAACTACTTTCTGATCAGCAGAAATCCCTCTATCTAGAACATCCTGCGAGGAAAAAGCCCTAAGTGCTACGGACTGATTGAAAACTGTATGACGAGCTACAGAGCTTATATTACTTAATTGTAAAGAGATCGATGATAATTTATCCCCTTGTCCGACATTCTACGCGCACACTGACGATGACAGACAGGTAAAGCAGAGGTAAACTAACCTCACCTGTTCCCCATGTTGTCCGTTCAACGTTCAACGTTCAACGTAGTTCAACCATGCGGACTGAAGCAAAACATGACGAGAGTGGGATTCGAACCCACGCCCCGAAAGACCAGATTAGGTGGGTATCTGATACCCTGGTCCTTAGTCTGGCGCCTTAGACCGCTCGGCCATCTCGCCTTGTGACATGGATGCTCTTGCGACATTAGGATCTAGGGGTAAGCAACAAACGAAGCAAGAGCATACAGTTGTGAGTGGTGGTGATTAAGTATGGTACATATGACATGCCAGAAATGAAAGATAATGGTTTGAAAACTAGCAAGGTATCTCAGCAAGATATCTCAGCAACACAGCAGATAAATCGTCAGTGACCAGAAGGATTCTGACTGGTAGTGGAAGTTTCACTATTCCGTGTCCCTCCAGTCAGAGTCAAGCAGTCGTATTCCACGCCTTGCCAGGCGTCTAAGCCATTCTCTCATCTCTCCCTGCACACCAGCTTCCATGGCTCTCAGACCCATGCCTTTCCTCAGCCATCTCACATCCCGGGCTCTGATAGCCTTCAACGAAGGAAGGTGGGGAAGAAGGCTGGAAATGAGTTCCCAAGCTTCGTGTGTCGGTCTTGGTATAGAGAGAATCTCTAAAGGATGCTCTTTCGTCAGCGTCAGAGCTGGTAACGGGTTTTCTAACGATAAGTGCCGTAAATTCGGTGACGTCTCCAAGACATTTATCGGAGAAGGATGTAGCTGCGTAGGCCATGCTTTTGGAGAGAACAGCAATAGTGAGCGGAGTAGTTCTCCATGGGTAATGATGAATTGTGATTGAAAGGATGCAGGGTACGGAATATCATCATGTGGTGTGATAGTCAACTTTGTGAGTGAAGGGAGGGGGGACGTGAGAAGACATAGCATCAAGTGGGAAGGCTGTAGTGAGGCTAGAACAGTCAATTCGCGGAGCCTAGGTAGTTGTAACGGACCACATGTTTGGGGGAGAAAGACGTTTCTAGTAAGGAATTTAGCTTCTGGCTCCATGGTGAATAATCCTTGGCCGATAACTTCCAGCTCTTCAAGATCGATGCAATTTCGTAAAAGTTCGACTACCGGATCTTGTATGCCTGGAAGGCACGGCGGTGGTACGTAGCGGATACCACGAAGACTTTTGATGTTACCCACCCCCTGTCTCTCAGTTAATGACGTTAGAGCACGTCGACTAAGAATGAACGCTGGGTTGATCGCAAAGTGCGCAAGAAAGGGGAGAAGAGGGAAGAGCCTTGTGAGGAGAGAATCCACCTGAAGAGCCTGAAACCGTACGTCGAACTTGAGCGCAGACAAATCGAGGGACTGCACCCATCGGCCTGGCGTTGAGTAAGGAATACGACGAATTGAATCCCACTTGGCATCCGCATCGTGAAGACGCTTGCAGAACTTTTCAAGAGTGGAGAGATAAGAGATGGTAATACTGGAATAGACCAGCGGAAGGGATATGTCCTTTCAAGAAGTCACGTAGTCAGTATGAGTAGTGGTATGCAATTGAAACGGTGTACAAATACCTTGAATTGTTTGCAAACCGTCAAAAGGGACCACAGCAATGTCGTCCCATCTTCCATATACAATGCAAGCTCGAAAATGTGACTCCATATTTCTGGAGGAAGTGAAATGGTGAAATGTCGCTTAGGCAGTAGAGGCAACAAGAGGAGTGTGCCCGACGTCTGTGCGTAGGGACGAGGATGGAGAAGTATAGTCTCTGTGCTCATTAGCAGGTCTGATAGGTATTTTTGTGGACAAGATATGCTAAGTATATATATAATATGCCCAACAAGAAGCACGGAAGAGTACGGGTACATAATTCAACACTTCCTCACGCGAGCTAGCTTGATTTCTCCATACGAAAAAGTAAAATTTCTCAGCTGCTACATACTCCATCTGCAGTAGTCATAGTTGCGAAGACATGAATCAGAGATGAACAAGCATCTCACACAAATGATTTTGGTGGCTTCAATATATCCCCCATTTCCTCCATGAACTTGTCATAGTCATCCTTTTTCTTAACTTCTTCTACTTTCCGCTTCTTAGCCTGCCCGGTACTATCCGAGTCGTTCCCGGAAGTAGGAGGCGCAGTACCAAACTGGCTCCTCAATGTACCCAGTAAATCTGGTCGAGGAGCAACTGGCTCGGTGGAGTCATCGGCATCGATGCCGACTCCTGGTGCAGCATTTACCCTCGAAGTTGAAGCAATTGCGGCGCCAGCCTTTTTGCGCTTCAAGGCACTCGGTACAAATGCTGTCGCTTCCTTCTTAA
>JH814814.1:381661-438038 GCA_000296255.1 Omphalotus olearius VT 653.13 | reverse complement strand
GCGGCTGACGAAGACGAAGCCGACGACAATGAACCATCTGGCTTGACCGGTAGAGATGGATGCGCTACGAGACGATTGGCTCGATGAGCCTGGTATGTCTGATGGGGGATGGACGATAGAGGATCTCGCATTGCTGAAGCAGATTGATTGCGCCGTGGAAAGAAGCCTGGGGGAGGGGTCGGCATTGCCATCGACGAAAAGAATCCTCCTGGAGGGGGCTGTGGTGGGGGAAATGGTGGTGCTGCACCAGGAAATCCCATAGGTAGAGGAGGGAAACCAATGGGAGGAGGAGGAGGAGGAGGTATATTGACTCCGAGCAACGGTGGAGAGCCCACAGGCAAAGGCGGAAGACCAGGAGGTAGAGGAGGGTTGCTGGAATTGGAGGAGCTAGGTAACGGAGGTGAAGGCTGAAAGCCTGCAGGACCCGAAGTCGGAGGCACGGGAGGTAAAGATGTATCTGCCTGTTCTTCTGCAGCTGCGTCGTCTCAGCTGAACTATCGCCAGATGAAAGCTATTCGACATACCCTGTTCAATTTCAGTGCCAGGTGGAGGACCTTCCGGCATTGGAATCTCATCGTCACTGTCAATGACTTCATCTATACCTGGTGGTGGTCCCTCGGGCATAACTATGTCGTCTTCGTCGGAACCATCTTTTAAAAATGAGGAAAATGAGGATAGATGAGATTTAGATGAACTTTGTCGAAAATCCAATCAACATTACCTTCAGCTTCAGAGTCAACCTCGTCCGGCCTGAGGGCTTTTGGGCGTCAGAACATCTATGAGCTTCATGCGCGAAATGGGGACCTACGCCGCTCCATGTAAGGCATCCCGGGCGGAGCAACACCATAGGGATTCATGACTGGGTCATAGTATATACTGCGTTCTGGGTGCCTAGGAAGGCCATTTTTGTCAAAATAATTTCTCTTCTTGGGCAGCATAATCTCCTCAGCGGGGCCGTCACCCTCATTCTTGTCTCTGCGAGGCCGAAAGACAAGCTTTCGCTGTTCCGGATGTTCTTTGACATACTCTTCTTTCTTCTTGTTGATATTCTCTAGTTCGGCCTGTACAGTAGCCAGCCGGGACTTCTCTGCAGCGGAGGGTTGGGCAAGATCTTGAAGTTTCTCGATTTCATCTTCTAGATCTGTACATTAACGGTTAGTTTACGACAGAAAGAGATATTTGAGTACTGGCCTCGAGTATCCTTCTTTACTAGAGCGAAATCGCGTGCTTTAGATCGTTCTGCTTTGTTCTACTGCAGCATGGGTTTGAGAAACATCTATGAACCAGTTTGAGAGGATTTTGCCTTTTTTAGCTCTTTCTTTCTTTGAGATTTACCTATAAGAATGCATTAGAAGGATACAGTTGTAATGAAACTGACACATACGAAATGCATCTGCTGGATTCAGGTTCTTGCCTTTAGCCATTTGGTTGAGGGATAGAGGCAGTTGTTTGGATTCAAAGCTGGAGACAAGCAACGGTGCCGATCGGCTCCGCGCACGTGCGGCTACTCTAATGTAACGTCGTCGCCGAGTCATGCCATCACTAAGGTGGACTGCTTCTCCCACTGGCAGGGAGTCAGCCCCTTGGCCGTTATCGCCCAGCTTCTCTATCACTATTCAATTGTTCTTTGGTGCTGCGCTCAATGACCAGCACGTCTGTCCCAACTTCAACGCCGAGGCGTGCTGTGAAGATGGCCTCTAATCAGTCCCTAAATCTCAACCACCTGCTGAACTTCACTTTACCTCCGAGGCAGTCTCAACCGTCCAATCTTCCAAGGAGAAGTAGAAGGACAGGGACGCAACATGGGTTCTGGGATAAGGAGCGTACGTGATTCTCATTCTGAGGTATTTGGGTCTTTTACTGACTTTATCCAATTTCGCAGGTTTCGTCAATGCTCAGTTTCGTTTTGTAATGAACCCTTCAGGTGATTACACTGCGCATTTCGCGGACCCTGATATGTGAGATATACCCTTGCGTCGTTCACGTTAGCGAGCTCATGCATGTCTCAGCTTCTTCCAATGGAACGATATCTTGCAAGTCATTACTCCACGAGCTTCAGCTTTGGCTTCTGCTGCTGCTGCAGGGGAGCAGTCTGGCCACGATGAAGGATATATGACATGTCCTATCTGCTTATCTGCCCCAGTTGCACCCCGTATGACCAAGTGCGGGCATGTGAGTTATCTATCATAAGTTGTTCTGCGATCTACTCACGTGTCCCAGATATATTGTTTTCCGTGCATCTTACACTATCTGAGTGCATCGGAAAATAAGTGGGCAAGATGTCCAATCTGTTTCGACTCAGTGCATGCTAGCCAACTCAAGAGCGTCAAGTGGTTCGACGGGCCGACCCATGTCGAAGAAGAGTCGGGAGCAGCTCGTAATGCTGCTTCATCTTCGTCTTCGCTGACTGATATGTCATTTGAGACAACTCCTCGCTCCGGTGCCACTATGCGAATGCGACTCATTCAACGCCCCCAGATAACAACGCTCGCCCTACCCCGCTCTCGCACATGGCCTTCAGATCTATTGCCTCCTCATCAAGCACCTTTCCATTTCCTCCCTGATGTCCTGAATTACGCCAAGTTCATGCTGGCGACTCCGTCTCAGCTACTTTCGGATCTCACTCGAGATCTTGATGAATTGGCCGTTGAAAGGAGGATTCTGGCAGGCATGAATGATGATTTAGGGATATCATACATTGAAGGCGCTGAGCAGAAGGTCCGGAATCAGATTTCCAAGGCGTCTGCCCTTGATACACCACTTCTTCGGGATAAGATCGAGAAAGCTCAACGCGATCAACGCGAAATTGAGACAAGGTTTGCTCTATATGAGCAGCAAAGGAATGCTGAAGCGGCACGTCGACCAATTATTTCGGAAGTACCTGAGGAATATCACGCCTTAAGATCCACCTCGAGTCTTCCCAGTCCCGCACCAGCCATACCACCTTCACGTCCTGTACCAGCTGCTAACCCGAAATCTCATAGAAATCAGAGCTCACGCTCCGCACCTAAGCAGCGACGCAATGTCAACCCCCCTCCACCCTCCACCTCCACTTACTACTACTATCAGGCTGCGTCTGGCCTTCCGATTTACCTCCACCCCCTAGAAATCAAGATTCTTCTCTCACACTTTGGCGAATACGCCTCTTTCCCTGATAATATCACCGTTCGAGTCGACGCTTTTTCCGAAGGTACGGTGAACGACGACCTTCGTAAACGATGCAAATATCTTGCCCACATCCCCCAAGGCGTTGACGTTGTCTTTATCGAGGCTGATTTAGAAGGTGTAGTCGGAGTAGAAGGTCTCAGGAGCTTCGAAGGTACCTTGAAAATGCGCAAAGGACGGAGGAAGGACAAGGGGAAGAAAGATGACCGCGCGAAGTTACGGGCAGAGGAGAGGGAGAGGGAAAAGAGGGAATATGCTGCACAGGTATCATGGGATTCCCTAGGAATGGTAGTACCCCCAGAGTCAGTCATTGCCGAGCCAGAGGAAGCTGTCATTACTCCTACCCCACCGGGTTCTCAACCGGCGTCGGGGGTATGGGGGCAAACCAGCTTTGCGTCAGCGTTACGGTCCTCAGGACCAACGAGAGGACCAACGAGATCGAGAGCATCTACGCAGAAAGAAGAAGAGGATGAATGGGACTTGGATATTGCCTGGCATGAGCTTGAGCAGCGGAGTGGCGGGATTGGTAGGAGAAAGCGCAGCAATAAGCTGGTTGTGTTGGGCGGAGGAGGCCGGCGAGGTCGATGACTGGAATATAGACCAGTACATTGAGGCAGATTTGTTAAGTCAGGATTTCTCGTCTTGAATTATCTCACGTATCGTTGAAGTTTGACAAGTGAAATCAAATAATACATCATACCTGTAGCATACAATCTATCTTATAAATTATCTGTGGCGCACTTTTCGCAGTATGTAGCAGCATTCAGGATGACCTCACAATCATTTCGCAAAAGATCTAACCATTCCGAAGTACTGTATTACATAGATCGTATTTTCACTCACAAAACCTTTCTCACCCAATTCATCCCAATATTCTCAGGCAAATGAAGAACGTGTCCTCTCTCTTTCTTCACATAAACCACGTATACCACTGCGCCGGTCGACACACTGACAAATGAGACCGTCGCTGCCCATCTGAATTGAGAAGGTTGCCAAAGGATCATTGTCAGTGTGAATCTATCCCGCCCGCATCCCAGACAGGAGATAAGAGGAACGTGAGTGGGATTAGAAAAACAGCTCTGAGGGTGAATTTCGAGGAATAAATAACGCACTTGATCAAATTCGCAATACTCTGCATTGTATATTGCAGTGCAGTGAGAGTATTACGTTTCGGATGAGACGTGAGTGCTACTTGGAGTTGTTTTGTTTGAATTAGATCGAACGACCAGAGGCCTATCCGGGAGAGCGCCATGCCTGAGTATACCAGGTGATGCGTATTACGAGTTTTGCAAGCGAAGCCAAAGAAAAAATCACCCACCTCCAAATAGAAGGAGAGCACCTACAAGCCCCAACGCTGGATGTCCAGGAGGTACCGGACCTCGAGGTACGAATCGGTAAAAGGTGACGAGAACCGGTATGAGGCAAAGTACCATCGACCTTACTTTGAATGAGACTACAAGCAAAAATAGACCAAACAAACTCACCAAATACTCCAATTCCCCGCTCTGACAGACCCAACCTTCCTCTCCAAAGGTCGAGCCAACGCGGTCCCTAACAATCCAGTGATGACACACACGCCACGCATCTCAGCAATAAAATCATCGGAGAAGGAGATGGTTTTCAGGTAGGACACCATTATGCCGTCGAAGCTGTGAAGTCAAAGTCTACACTTTAAGCATCGAGCAGACCTAGGGAGAAGGCTCGGAGACTTACGATAGAACAGTAAGATAAAGCAGGGATATTGACACGGAGGAGTAAAAGATAGGAAGGTGGAATAATTCTTCCCAGTCTTGCATATTAACGATGCGGCTCAGCAAGCGAGGGCGTATCGCAGGAAGTGCTGAAATAACAGGGGGAGGCTCAGAGCGTCTGTCGCTCTGTTGTCGTTGTCTGTCTCTCTCCAAATCCTTCTTCGCTTGCTCGATACCCAATGCGGGAAACCTCCTGTACACTATCCCGATCCACAGTAACTCAAACAACATCGACAGAGGTGTCAGGGCAGCCAAAATGTACACAGATGTAAATCTTGATTGGTCGCCATCTAACTTGACAGTAAGGAAGGAGACGAAGAGCGGGGCGCAAAGTTTACAAAGAAGATTGATCTGCCTGAGGTACGTGTTGACCTTTGCAAGTTGATGTTGGGAAGAATCGGAGGCCTGACTTTGGGTTATGGTTGTGACCCAATCACGCTCAACAGCAATGGATATACAAGTGTTTGAGAGGCTTAGAGTACACGCTGAGACGAGGAGAAGACCGAAGAGAGGTCGGATGAATGTAGATGTTGAACCTGGGTGTTGAAGTGGATCGCTATACTGCCGAGCGTTTAGCATGAGAGCACAGGCTGTATATGCAGAGAAGGCTGATAGTTTCTGTACGATTATTCCTATCCGAACGAGACTGAGCTTGGGGTATTTATCCACGAGAGAGCCTGCCCAGCGTGACCAAAGTATGGATGTAACTAAGTGACCGCAAGTCAGTCACTTGGAACACTCAAAGAAAGAAGAGACAGACTAGTTGTAGAAAACCCAAGGATAGAGGAAGGTAGTAGAGTGTCCTTGTAGTAGAGGATGAGATAGAGATAGAGAGCAAACTCGGCTGTCCGGTCGCCCCAAGCACTGTAATACAGATTCGTCGATAGGAATCAAGTTGTACTGAATAAAGACGAACCTGGAGAAATGTTGAATAAGGAGACATCGCAGACCTACAGGATCCAATGCATTGACTGGCAAGAGCGGAGTAGTTGCGTCGACCATTGAAAGCTGAAGCGCTGACTAATGAACAAGCGTACATCGCGATTCCACACACGGCTAATATTTCAAGAAACCCTCATGCCGTTCGGTGGCTTTGATAGACTTTTGTACCGGCACAAAGCAAGTCTCCCTGGTGCCGAAGTGATTCTGGAGTCGGAGTCTGCGCTGAAACATCGACCCGGATGATATCGGGCTGACTGAAAAATAGAAAGCAAGGAGGACCTCCCTGGAATCGGAGTAACGAAATGTGATTCATCATTGATCTTCATTTCTGACGGTCGTGCGGACTTTTGATAGGTGTGAAGTCTTACAGCGTAATTAGCGCGTTCAAGAGACTCTTCAAACGGGAAGCCGCGCATATCTTCTTCAAGCATGCCAATATGCTGCATCAAATAACTCTGGGTTCAGCTCCTGGGCCTGCGCGAAGTGAACGGGTGGCATTTCTTTACTTCTTCGAGCTCAGTCAACTCCTGTGAGTCAGCCCGAGGTTCTCTAGATTTCGACATGTTTCGATCGGACCCGGTTAAAGTCTGGCCCTAAATTCGTTGACCATGCAGAAAAGTCCACCAGTCCGGTCCATCCGAGGATGTTCGTCAATTCAAAATGTTCCCGCTGTGTAGTCAGCAAACCTTGTTCAATGCACTATAAATATGCCCTGCTCCACTAGCCAGAGTCCCTCCAGAGATTTTTCGCTCCCCTGCATCTCTGAAGACCCCCAGCTTTGCCTGACTGTCTGAATTAGTTAGTCCATCCGTAATGCCTGGTATGTTTCTACATGACATTACTATTCTACTTCTCATATACATACCGCCCCTCCACAGGCATCAACGAAAAAGCAACCAAGAGTAGGTACAGCACTACCAAGTTTTGGCTGTACTCCATCTCCTTCTTCCTACTCTTTGCGCTTAGTAGGGGTTTTGTTATTTATCAGTCTGACGCATGTGCTCAACCAGATCTCATTTTGATCAGCCGTCTCTGAACTTGGGCTCGTCTCTCAGCTCCTGCACAATGGCGGAAACAACGACGCTAACTACCCCTCGATGGAGTTCAAGCACGATTTGGGTCTGTTGCTTTTCTCCTGCATTGCGACGCTTTTGTACATCATCGGCCACTACTGGGCTAGCTTGGGCAGTAAGTACATTCATGGCTATCTGCTCCTTTCGTCAACTGATCGTTCGCCGCAGTGGCTGCATTCATCTCCTTCTGCCTGGCCGTTTTCTGGGGTACTGGCGCCGGTGTTATCTTCGCTGTTACGCCTTTCGAGTCTTTCACATGCGGCAACCCTCAAAGTAGCTTCCCTCCCAATTGGCAATCCTATGCGCATAACTGCTCCAGGGTCGTCGCCATCCAAGGTATTGCTTGGGCCCTCTGTAAGTATTGTTCGTTCTAGTGCTCGATCTCATGCTAATCTACTCATTTTAAGGGGGTCTCCTCGTCTTGATGTTCTTCGGTATGATCGGCCACCTATTCCAATTCAAGAGGAGGCAGAATGTCTCGTTCTACAACGTCTAAGACATGAATCCGCCCAATTTCCGCCTCTACCTACATGTCCCACCTCACTAACCTCCACCCCTCCTCAAAGTTCACCTCTAATGACCTCTTTACCATTTTGCATCATTTTTCATCTACTCGAAAAAAAAAAATGCATGTTCAATTTGTAATGTTTGACATGACCTTTTCATGCATGACTCCCCCCCTAATGAGCTGGATGCTCTGCGTCTGTGCACGATTTGTGTAGTTGTAGCTCGTTGTCTGGAAGATCAAAGTTGTGTATTGTTACTTAGATCGTTTTAATGATTGATTGTTTTATTCGTTCGCACGCAATAATCTGACCTGTGGACGAGGGCGCAAGCAGTAAGCTATTCGAGGTGAACCTCTCACAGTGGTCAGAATTCAAATACCAGGTAGGACGCAGGTACTGAATTGTCATACATGTCCCTTTCGAAATTCTGTCATAGTATGTACATCAAGCGATCGCAGAAACCGAGTAACGGAGTGGCTCTCGGCTGCAGTGGTTGACAAGAATTAAACCGTCTGGTTCTAAATGACCTGCACGACATCGGCATTTCAGCGCGGCTGGGAATTTGAAAAGGCCTGAGAAAGGACGACGTTGCGGAGATATTAGAATATATATAGACGGAAGCAAGGAGGGAGCAGAAAGGTGAGTGTATGCATATAGATAAGTAGGAACAACAACAGGAACAAAAACAAGCAAAGGAATTTGAGACAGAAGATGAAGCCAATACCGGGCCCTGGTGCAGGAAAAAGACGCGTCGGGGACGATGAGGAAGGGGTGAAAACCAGACCGGATACACAGTGATAACGAATAGAGTCCGACAAAGAAGCAGGGTGTAGGGGTGGAAATAGAAACTGTCCTGACGGTTTCCGCTAATTTCTGCATCATTAAAGTTTCATGCAAGGTAGACATGCTATAGGCGTAATTGACTCGTAAAGACAGGGTAGGAGATGGAAGGAGACGCCGCCTTTCCTCAAAGTGCTGTTGTTATATGACTTGAAGATAATTTGATGGTGCAACTAGAGGAGTGGATGAGATTCAGACGAATAAAAGATATACAAGGATAGACTCACTTCCAAGTGTCCCATCTGCCTTTCTCGCTTGCCACCATTTTCCTTGCTTGTCCAATATATCCAAAACTTCGCCCTTGGTAAATGATATCTCATTTGCATCATCAGGAGAGGCGGTGTCTAATGAGAACAGCAGTCAATAAATGTCATCTTGAAGGACCGAAAGGTTACGTACATGCGTATAATGCCTTTGCCTTGTAGTTATAAGTCTCTGATGCACTTTCGGCATTACTGGGTTCGGGCTGCCCTCCTGCACCCGCTATGAGTGGTGAGTGCGGACCATTTGTATCGCCACCACCAATTGAACCTCCACCGCCATTGGGAGGAACATTTGTGATGCTCCCCGCCCCGCCTCCCATACTGCGATTTGCACCATCACCACTAGCAGCGCCAAAGCTATTTTGACTCCGAACGCCCGGACCAATACCTCCAGGACTTCCAAGACTTGCACTACCAATTCCACTTCCCATCTTCGTGTTATACGGCATGTCGTGAGACCCGATTCCGCCTCCAGAAGCGTAGTTACCAACGTAACCATTGTTAGCCATGTTATGTACAGACTGAGTGCGCGCCCTGCGGCGGCGGGAAGGAGGTGTGAGGCCACCGGTGCCGAACATGTTGAAAAGATGCAGTGAGAGAGAATCCTCCTCAGATGTGAAATACAGTATCCACAAAATGTCAACCATTGCAAGAATGAGCCAGCCAGCAGACATGGCATCCAGGGAGCCTTCGCCGGTGAAGATACCAGCTTGCACACCGTTCACGGCAAACACGATAGCTATCGCGCCGAAGATGGATATTTGGAAACGATGCATTGCGATCGAATCGCTTGCGAGTGTGTAGAGGATACCAAGAATGAGGAACAGTTGCAGAAATATTGCAAACCACAATGTCCCAACGGACTCGTTAGTGACTGGAGAAAGTTGAGCAAAGCAAGGCATGGTGTATACTAGAACAGGACGTACATTTGGCTGTTGAGATGATTTGGCCTATGAAGGCTATGAACCATGCGAACTGGAGAGCTGATTACAGACTGAAGATGCTCGGTATTAGGAGAGAACTCACCACGGCGAGAAGAGAGGAGAGAAGAAAAAAATAGTTGGTAAGAATTGGGGTGAAGTCAAGGCCCTCATTGCCACGGGGAGGCATAATGGCAGAACAGAGTTGGAAGAAGGTAACACACTTGTGTGAGGGTACAGCTGAGACGACTCCCAAAAATCTCGTGACTCAACTGTGACCTAGTCACACCTCGCGCATTATTCTGCATCCCACATAAGTACGTTGTGCTACTATTTACTTCCAGCTGATGCTCAGCGCTAGAAACCAAGACAACCTGCCCGAGTTCACCTGCGAATACTCTCTGCTTGCGTACCGCTGGAAATTGAATCTGGATCTGACGTCAGACACGCAGAGCCTTGCGCAGTCGTTCCACATAAAACTTTGCTTGTCGCCGATACATTGCTTCCAAGTGATGGGGTGGATCAGGAAGTAGCTGGCCCCTTCGATAATCGATATACCGAATTCTCATACGGAGCTTCCACAAGTGTGACGAACCTAGCATATTGCTAAGTGCCATCCACTTTGTCATACAGCGTCCTTATTCCTGAGCCACAGGCAACCAGTCCAGTATGTTAATACTACGCATTATACCCTTCACCTCAACATGGTCCTTCACGACCGTTCGCAAAACGAAACCGTTCTTCTCGAGAACTCTGCGGCTACCATGGTTCTCGGCGAATGTCGTTCCAACCATCTTACGCACACCCATACGGGGAATGGCCCAATCACTCAAAAGCGTGGCAAGCGCATCGCTCATGATACCTCGTCCATGATGACTAGGGGCAAGATAATCTGTATTGTCATTTATAAAACAGAACACGTGGATGTAGGTATGGAGAGACCCTTACCGCCCAGTGTCCAGATAATTTCAGGATCTCCAGGTCCACGGCTCTCGTTAAATTTCAAAAGCTCTGTATTGGTCTGTGTACCCGATCCTCCTGCAATTGCCAAGTCCCTAGCTGCACATCGGGTTATCGCAATGTCACCAAGAAAGATATCGGTCCCGTCTTCTTTCAACTCTCGTATGACTCGGACGGGGCAAGCGTCCACGACCTTCAGGGTATCTCCATCAGCTGCAGCATCAAGATCGCGTAGAACCCTCTGTGAACTATCAATGATCTGCTTTGTCCAAGATTCCGAGTGCTCTGGTGTCAAAGTTGCGATATTGTTTCACTGTGATAAGAGGAGCGCAGGGAAACATACCAAGAGTATAAGGGTACGGAGGACCTTTGAGCCAGGAACAGACAGCAGGGTCATTGAGAATGGGAGGTACAAGAGGTATATCGCTCCACCGTGGTGGAGTAAGGATGATGTTCTTGTGAGATTTGAGGCGAAGAAACACTTCCCCAGTCGAAGGATTCACTTCCAACGGATGTAATTGCTTGGACATGGCTCTTGAGTCAGATCCCGTCCGGCTGTTTACACACTGCGGGAGCTAGCCCTTTTCCACGCTTGAAATGTAATCACAAAAGTGTAAGATTAGAAACAAATATCTCAATCCCCAGAATTTTGGATGTCTAGTATGTCAAGAAAAGGCTGAAATCGAGGTAATAATTGGAATTTTCCTGGCTAAGGATATGGACAAAAAATTGTTTCTAGTCATGGAATATTCTGCCTCCGAAAAAGGTCTTTCTCCCACAGTGTTAGTCACATCCCGAGTCTAGTCACATCACGATACGGGCCCGGGCCTGCCCTGAACAAAAATCGATAACGCTTGGTAACCAAATCTCATCCCTCCCCTCGACAGTCCCTCAGGCTCTCTGAACGCCTGCAGCTCAAGACTGTTCCTAGCGCTTCATTGCTCCGTATTTTCTTCATTTTTCTCTACTTGCAATTGTAAAAGTTAGACAACATGGTGTACGTTCAGTCTGGTCTCTCCTTTTTTCGCCGCTCATGAAATTTTCCAACTATGCAGTAACTTCACCGTAGGCAAGTCAAATTCTCTTCTTCTTCCAATCTTGTTCTGATTGAAGGATTCATTATGTAGATCAGATCCGTGGTCTTATGGACCGACCCACGAACATTCGTAACATGAGTGTCATCGCCCATGGTATGATATTCATTTTCTTCCTTCTATCAACGATGTCTCATAACTGGATGCAGTCGACCATGGAAAATCTACCCTCACCGACTCTCTCGTTTCAAAAGCCGGTATCATTGCCTCTGCGAAAGCTGGAGACATGCGTTTCACCGACACAAGAGATGACGAAAAAGAGCGTGGTATCACCATTAAATCCACTGCCATCTCCATGTACTTCGAGGTAGAGAAAGAGGAACTAGAGGCCATCAAGCAGAAAACAGTTGGTGCGCTTTCCCTCATCGATTACCAGCCGCCGGTTGCTTATCTGCGATCGTTTAGGTACCGAGTTTTTGATCAACTTGATTGACTCTCCCGGCCACGTCGATTTTTCATCCGAAGTGACGGCTGCCCTTCGTGTCACCGATGGTGCTCTCGTCGTCGTCGATTGTATAGAGGGTGTCTGTGTGCAGACAGAAACTGTGCTTCGTCAGGCTTTGACTGAACGTATCAAACCCGTCGTCGTTATCAACAAAGTAGACCGAGCCTTGCTTGAACTGCAGGTCGACAAGGAGTCCCTATATCAGTCTTTCCAACGTACAGTTGAGAGTGTCAACGTCATTGTATCCACTTACCATGATGCTGCTCTCGGTGATGTCCAAGTCTACCCTGATCAGGGTACTGTCGCCTTCGGCTCTGGTCTCCATGGATGGGGTTTCACTCTCCGCCAGTTCGCCACTCGTTACGCCAAGAAATTTGGTGTAGACAAAGAGAAGATGATGGTCAAGCTCTGGGGCGACAACTTCTTCAACCCAAAGACCAAGAAGTGGACTACCAAGAACACTGACGCTGATGGCAAACCCCTCGAGCGTGCCTTCAATCAGTTTGTCCTCGACCCTATATTCAAAATCTTTGATGCCGTCATGAACTTCAAAAAGGACGCCATCGGTCCTATGCTCGAGAAGCTCGATGTCAAGCTTGCTCAGGATGAACGTGATCTTGAGGGCAAAGCTCTGCTCAAGGTCATTATGCGTAAATTCTTGCCCGCCGGTGACTCTATGCTTGAAATGATAGTCATCAACCTTCCTTCTCCTGCTACCGCTCAGCGATACCGTGTTGAGACACTCTACGAAGGTCCCATGGACGATGAGTCTGCCATCGGTATTCGTGACTGTGACCCCAAGGGTCCTCTCGTCCTTTACGTCTCCAAGATGGTGCCGACGTCCGACAAAGGTCGTTTCTACGCCTTCGGTCGTGTATTCTCTGGAACCGTCCGTTCCGGCCCTAAGATCCGTATCCAGGGTCCCAACTATCTTCCTGGCAAGAAAGATGACTTGTTTGTCAAGTCTGTCCAGCGAACTGTTCTCATGATGGGTCGTTACATCGAGCCCATCGAGGACTGCCCAGCCGGAAACATCGTCGGTCTCGTTGGTATCGATCAGTTCTTGCTTAAGAGCGGTACCTTGACCACGTCCGAGACTGCTCACAACATGAAGGTCATGAGGTTCTCAGTTTCCCCTGTCGTGCAGGTCGCCGTCGAGGTCAAGAACGCTGCCGATCTTCCCAAACTCGTTGAAGGTCTCAAGCGTCTCTCCAAGTCCGACCCGTGTGTGCAAGCATGGATTTCGGAAACCGGCGAGCATATCGTTGCCGGTGCTGGTGAGCTGCACTTGGAAATTTGCTTGAAGGTACAGTTATCTGTTCTCATTAATGTTCCTTTGCTGATACGTTCTGTTAGGATCTCCAAGAAGACCATGCTGGTGTACCTCTCAAGATTTCGGACCCCGTCGTTCCATACCGTGAAACTGTGAAGGCCGAGTCTTCCATCGTAGCTCTGTCCAAGTCACAGAACAAGCATAACCGTCTATATGCCAAGGCTATGCCCATAGACGAGGAGTTGTCCAAGGCTATCGAGGAGGGTAAAGTCAACTCTCGTGACGATTTCAAGCTCCGTGCCCGTCTCCTCGCGGACGAGTTCGGTTGGGATGTTACCGATGCCAGGAAGATTTGGTGTTTCGGTCCCGATACCACCGGCCCTAATCTGCTCGTTGATGTCACCAAGGGTGTTCAGTACTTGAACGAAATCAAGGACTCTTGTGTCGCTGCCTTCCAGTGGGCAACAAAGGAAGGTGTTTGTGCTGAGGAAAACATGCGTGGTGTTCGGTTCAACATTCTTGATGTCACAGTATGTCTTTTCTTTGGTAAATCGAGAGTAATTCTCTTAAAAAGTGTCCTTGCTAGTTACACGCCGATGCCATTCACCGTGGTGGAGGACAAATCATTCCCACATGTCGTCGTGTCTGCTATGCTGCCTGTCTATTAGCTACCCCTGCTCTGCAAGAGCCTATCTATCTCGGTACCTTTGCACTCCCTCTTTTTATCGTGCTTATCTTTCTGACGTGGTCATCTAGTCGAGATTCAGTGCCCTGAGAACGCCATCGGTGGCATCTACAGTTGCTTGAACAAGCGACGTGGACAGGTCTTCAGTGAAGAGCAGAGGCCCGGAACACCGATGTTCACTGTTAAAGCATACCTCCCTGTTGCTGAGTCGTTCGGTTTCAACGGTGAACTCCGATCACATACCGCTGGTCAGGCCTTCCCTCAGAGCGTGTTTGACCACTGGGAATTGATGCCTGGATGTAAGTCCTTTCCTGTTGACAACTGGTATATCTGATGACTGAAAACGTAATCTAGCGCCTCTTGACAAGGGCAGCAAGATCGAAGAAGTCGTCACGAAAATTCGTACTCGCAAGGGTCTCAAGGTATGTCTCGTATCTGTATCTCTAGCTCCTTTTCTCAATGCTTGTCTCTTTTCAGCCTGAGATTCCTCCTCTTGATTCCTACTACGACAAACTGTAATGACTTGTCAAAACTTGTGTATTCCTTGTGTTATCCTTAGTTGGTTGATGAAGTAGCTTGATACAGATATGTCTGTACTGTGATGTTCGCCTCATGACAATTTATATCATTTTCACGTCTCGGACAGAGGTTTTGATTACGGGCGCAAGACTTTCCAAGCCTCACGCTTGGAGCATGCCTGTATCGCGTATTGCACGCTTTGACTCAATTCTAGTTGGTCGGTACCGAAAGGTACCGAAACAGCAAGCTTCCCTACAATTATCGTGTCGGGGATCTCGTTCTTCACATCCATTTGTGAACTTGAAAACAGTCATGAGCACTAAAGATCTTGCAAACCCTGTCGATCTCAAAAGCTTCCTGCGGGACACGCCATTCGCATTTATCGAGTGCGTGCCACTATCAGGAGGAACAGCAAACTTTGTTTGTCGCTTGGAACTGGCCTCGCCATACGAGGGTCGATCTTCACTCATCCTGAAGCATGCTAAGCCGTATGTGCTTTCTTCAGAAACTAGAATCCCATTCGCACTCGAGCGTCAGGTATTCATCCTGCGAAGTCCCTTGCTTGCAAATGCTAACCAAATTGCTAGAGATTTGAAGTCGAGGCCATCAAACATGTCAAGGCGCTACTGCCCCCGGATTCCTTTGTTTCAGTACCAGAAGTACATCTATTCGACGACAACGAAAATATCATTATAATGGATGACTGTGGGGCGAATTCAACAACACTGAAACAATTCATTTTGGACCGCAAATGCACGTCGAAGCTGGCAGAAAAGATTGGATCCAGTCTAGGAGATTTCTTATATCGTCTTCACACGTATTCTAGGGAGGATCATGGTCTGTTTGCTAAGAACGAGCAAGCGAAACAGATATCTGCTTGGGCGACGTATGGACGGCTTGTGTCGACCGTCAATGGCGAGGATTCACTACCAGCGTTGTCTGACCCACCTCTACAACTCGACGAAGCGGATCTTCGCTTGCTGTCTGAGGTCACAGCAGAGACTTCAGCAGCTATATTATCTGCCAACGATACGGTACGAAGACTTGCTTTCCTGGAAGGCCCATGCACTGATTGCGCCTGTGCAGTTCGTAATGGGGGATTTTTGGCCAGGAAACATCCTAGTCACTACTCATCTTGAGACTGGCGATGTCACTAAGCTCAGTGTGGTTGATTGGGAGCTGGCTAAAACTGGCTTGCCGGGTCTTGACTTGGGCCAATTCTGTGCCGAGATGGATCTCATTCGTCGCTTCCATCCATCCCTCGAAAGTATTGCCTCGAGATCAATTTCGTCTATTTATCGATCCTATTCGCAGAGTTTAGCTGACCCAAAGCATTCGATGTTCCGTACTGTGTTAGTCCACTGGGGTGTACATCTTGTAGCTTGGACGCCACGCATTCCTTGGGGAAGTGCAGAACGCACACGAGAGACTGTGCTCGAGGGCATCAAGCTGATTAGACAGAGCCGTACTGGTCCTGAATGTATTATTGAGGAAACTTTTATGGATTTGTAGTAGTTGTACTGAAGAATATATAGATCATGAGAACTTTGAATTGAGGCCTGATCCGGTCCGAACTTGAACCTATACGATCACGGTCGTGTATCATTCGTGCAGCCAAAGGTTCTGCGTTCGCAATGGAACCTAGTCCTACAGAACTTTTTCTCCCGCCCTCTTTTCCTTATCCCATAAAGATTTCCTCAATTGACGCCAATATATCATCTGTCATCGAGCGCGGGACACGCCTTCTCAGCTATTCATTTGTCTACCTGCCTCACGGCTCTCAACCCGAAACCCGTTTCGGTACATGGGATTCTGCTGTCGAAGGCACGTTGGATTCATGGAACTTCAAGGCCGGAGATGTTATTTCTGAACGGCGAGCGAGGGACAAGCCCGCCGCGGTTGTCCTTGAGCCATGCAAACACGGCATGCAACTTGGAGGGCTATGTGTGCTTTGCGGTAAGGACATGACAAAGTATGTCGTCCTACGTACTTGAAGATGCTCCTTGCTTAATCTTGGGCCTAGTTCTGACTATATAGGGTTTTCCGATGCCTCTCGGGCGTCCATACAAATGACACACTCAGCCAACGGGCCTACCGTTTCTCTCGACGAAGCTCAGCGCATCGAACGCGAGACTGCAGAACGATTACTGAAGGATAGGAAGCTCTCACTGATCGTCGACCTCGATCAAACGATTGTCCATGCTACGGTTGATCCAACGGTTGGCGAATGGATATCTGAAGGCGAAACCTGGGAAGCCCGGCACGCACAGAAAGGCGTGGCGGATGCTGACGATCCTAAAGACCAATGCAATCCCAATTGGGAAGCACTTAAGGACGTCAAGAAATTCAGACTAGGTCCCGAGACTTTGGGATCGTCTTCGCGGGGGAAAGGGAGGCCACCGACCGCTTCGAACAAGGGTGTGGAAAACGATGGCTGCATCTATTACATTAAACCCAGGTGGGTTTTTCGTCAATGTCTTTATCGTGCCTATTTAATTCCACATTTACAAGGCCCGGATGGAAAGAATTCCTCGAAGACATCTCAAAAAAATACGAAATGCACGTATATACCATGGGGACTCGTGCATATGCGGAGGAGGTTTGTGCTGCGATAGATCCGGAAGGAAAAGCCTTCGGAGGTCGACTACTCAGTCGAGATGAGAGCGGAAGTAAGCTCTCAGTTCAATTTGCTAGTAATGAATCTCACTCATCATCTCCAGGTCTCACCCAGAAGAGCCTTCACAGGCTTTTTCCTTGCGACACGTCAATGGTTGTCATCATCGACGACAGAGCGGATGTCTGGGAATGGAGCCCTAATCTCATAAAAGTGATACCTTGTACGCCTAGGCTACAGTAACGCTCAAGTCGTTTATTAACAACATTTCTCTGATAGATGATTTCTTTGTCGGTATTGGCGACATCAACTCTACATTTCTTCCTAAGGTTGAACCGTTAACGGTTTCCACTCCCCCACCTTCACCCACAGAGTCAAATGATCCCTCCCCAGCTGCACTTGTTCCTACTCAACCGCCATCACCGGAAGAGGTCGAGCGCTCAGAAATAGCAGCAAAAGCGATGTTGTCTAAAAATTCCGAAACCCTCGATGCTCAAATGAAAGAGCGCCCTCTAGCTAAGAGGCAGGAAGAGCTCTTAGAGGAAGAAACTGAGTCTGGTGGCAGCTCATCAATACCGAATCCACTGCCAGATCCTAAAGCAGAGCAATCAGCGGTCGCAGGAAGCTCAGGTCAAGGGGAAGCGAACACAATGACGTCTTCCAAGACTGAAAAGACACCACGTAAAGCGTTATTGAAAAACGATGACACAGAGCTGGTTCGTGTCAACAAGGTTCGTTTTCTTTTCACGTCAAATGCGCTCACAGTCTCATTCTTCTATAGTTGTTAGATGGGATTCATCAGAAATTCTTCGCTGAATACGACGCGCGTTCGACTAGAGTCTCATCTCCACATTCACATACCCATCGAAGGAAATCCGTCTCGGCAAGGAAGCACGAACCAGAGAAGCCAGCGTACGACGTGACTGTAAGCGAAAATCAAATCTTGTTAGTTTGGTCTCACATCGATCTACGCCTAATAGCGCATAATACCAACCCTTCGATCCGACGTGTTGAAAGGCGTTCACTTACTATTTTCAAGTGTCATACCTCTTGACACAAGGCCAGAAAGCACAGAGATATGGAGGGTGGCCCTAATGTTTGGTGCTCGGTGTTCTACGGAATTGACGTCGGACATCACACATGTTGTCGCAGCCAAGGTCGGTCGTCGCTTATCAATGAGATTCCAATGCTAACTGCGTTGCTTCTTCAGCGTGGAACAGTGAAGGTTGATATGGCGCGTAGACGCGGTAATATTAAGATCGTCTGGGTGGCATGGTTCACCGACTCTATAGCCCTTTGGAAGCGTCAGGATGAAACGCCATATTTGTTGGACGATCCACCCATTGCAGGTCCGAGCACAAGTCCAACACTGAGTCTTCACCAGACTTCTTCGGACATCGATCTGGATGACGACGAGGACTGGGAGCTGGAAACCAAGGCCGTTGGCGGAGGCGTTTCGTTAGGAACCAGTGGATCTTTCCAAGCTAATCAGATAAATTGGGATGACATTAATGATGAAGTAGATGCTGCAATGATGGAGAGTGATGATGATGAAGAGACAAGTGACAAAAGCGGAATGCGCAGTGGGAATGTGTCCGAGGACGAATGGACAGACGAGTCGAATAGTGTTATCAGGTGATTCCTCATCTCTTTGATCTCTGGTGTAAAAGTATGATGTCTTAACGGTATATGGTGTCTGTCTTACTCTATTTCAGCAGTGTCAACGATACCCCAAAGAGCAAACGGAAGCGTCTACGTAGTTTGACTCCTTCGGAGAGTGGAATAAATGGAAAGGATCCTGATGTTTTACGTTCACCTCTATCTAAACGGAAAAGGCTCGCCGCTGATAGAACTGGATTTTCCAAACTCAAGGTTGCCATCAACGCGGATGATTTGCGGTCTGGAGAAGAAGCCACGGTTCAGGAGAGAAGCGAAGATGGTCACAGCGAGAAGAGTAATAGGGGCAGTCCTGGGAAAGCCTCTTCCGGTGTAGGCAGCCCCACGAATGAGAACAACGTAGACAATGACGAAGAGGACGAGGATGAAGACGAAGAACCTGAAGACGACTTCTTGGCGCGAGAAATGGAGGAAGAGTGGGGATAATAAGCGCAAGCTATCCTAGACTTTTGCATTCTTCCTCGTCTCTCCGTGTTCTTCTAAACACGTACGATCTGTTCGGTGCTTTTTCTAATGGTTCTGGATCATTGTATTTGTGTCAGTATCATCGCTTTCTGTTATCTCTTGGTCTTCCATTTTCGTCGCTGTGTGGATATATTTTTCTTTCTGTTGTTGTTTTTCTCCTCTGTTTACTGTAGCTGCATTACGCTTCGTGTATCCAGCTGTACAAGCGTTTCAGGATTACCTATTGTACTCCGTTACTCTTACTTATTCGTATTAATCAATTTCTGTCGTTCAAGTTGGAGTCGGAGGGTCTGCAAGGTCTCTAATCCTTTTGAGAGGTTGATAATCTGCAAGTCCAACTTCCGAAGGATTTGAACATCCGAAATCGGATATTTGACCTGTTTGAACACCCGGATGGACGGATAAGTATTACTGCAAGGACATTACGGAAGTTACTTGCCTTACTGCAAGTACACCAGACAAGTTATTCCTTTTATCCGGCCCTGAACATTCGAGGATGGAACTTGAATGACAGGAATGTTGAGACCCAGATAAGTTTCAGTGGAGCACCGGGAGTGTTTTAAAATAGGAGGTCGGTCGGTCGGTCGGTCGGGGATCAGCATGGGTCGGGCTGGGGCTGGGGTATCGGTCGGCTGAACGGCTAACGGCTAACGGAGGAGGCGCGGAGGAGGGCGGACGCTGGCGGACCACCCAGTGGCAATATGCATGGTGATGGTATATACGTATCTATATTGGTTGACATGCTACATACCCACAACCTGAGTGTCTAGGAGGTTCTCCCGATAACTCAAACTTGGTCACTGTACTGAGCTGGGGACACCAAGAGAATTAGATTAATCCAGCATGTGTATGTATGACGGTATCGCATACTGATATATTGATGGCTATGCTGGTACCGACGACAATGTATTACTATCTAGTCGATTTGTGTGGTCCGACGTAATTCTGACTATGCAGGCAACTGAGCACGATACAACTCCCAAAGCACACGGACATTCTCCCCTGTAAGCTCCTCAAAAATGCCTTCCTCGTACTTGACGTCCTTCATTCGCTGGTTGAGTGCCCGGACGATGCTCCTAGCAATCATCAGGATCACCTTAATCGTACTCCTGCACTCTGACCATACCTGTTGCTGCCGTGACTATACTGTTGCTCTATCCAGTCCAGGAAATACGCCGTGTTCTCGTACCCTGCGTCCCACCGATTTACGCCGAACCGTGTCCAGTGCGGTGGGGATAGCTTGGCGTGCATGCGGACGAAATCTAAGAGAAGAATGCCAGTGCGCACGACGTCAGTTGGACGATCACGAGAAAATCAATGATTTACAAGAGGAACATGCTCGGAAACGGAAAATCAGATTCACATGACGCTTACCTGCGATGCCTTCAATCAGCCCACCAGGACAAGTACCTTTGGCGTTGTATTGATAGCAATGCACGACCTCGTGTGTGAGGACACCCATGATCTCCTGCTTTGCTCGGGTCCGGCAGTTATGGATGTGGTCTAGCGAGAGATGGATCTCTTTCTCGGTGTGTGAGCCGTGTGTGTAGGCTACGCCGTCCATCGGACGAAGGACTAGGGATATGCGCTGAACACTGCGAGGAACGGATTAGATCATGATATTAGAAAGGTTGTACGACTCACTTTGTGGGTGCATCATCGAGGATCGCATAGAGCGATCTCAAGCTGTGCGCGACTGCTTGTCTAAATGCTGCGATGGGATTGATGTGTTGGAAGAAGAGCACAGCGCCTGGATGGCCGATGTCTTCGACTTTGAGATTGAACTTTGGATACGGCCAGTTCACCAGTTCATCGCGATCGGATGGTGGAGGCATTTGAGTTTGGATTCATCAAAAGAGCTGTTACTAGAATATTCCGAGCAGGTGATCCGTAAGGTAGTAAAGTACAACAGACATCATAATTTAGTGGTATAACAACAGATGGGTGGTAACGTTCTTCCTTCAAAAGTCAATACTTCGTAACTGGATTCAGAGATCAGTGTTGGTTTCAAGCAACAAGAGCGAGCGATGACACACACTCTTCGTGATGGGTACAATGGCTATGATGAACGAGCTATGCCCGCTGCAGCTTCGAGACGCAAAACCTCCTGTCTTAGCGCGTCCCTGCCTTCTTCCAGCCAGCGACAGTATTCGACGGCACGGAACAAGACACCGCTCTTGCCCTTGCTGGCCCCTTTTCCGCGGCTGCCACTACCTTTTGGTCTGCCTCTAGTGGGCATGCCGATGCCCGGTGCAGAACCAGCGGGGGCAAGCAAGGCGATGAGCTGTGCGTATCCATCCCGGATAGCGTTCCGTCGTTTCTGCTCGGACATGATGTGATTGAGACGCTTCTGAGGCGAAGACAAGAGGGGTTTTACACGGGCAGCGGTAGCAGAGCGCGTCGAAGGGGGATCGTCTATTTCGAGACGAGAAAACTGGGCAGGAGGAGTAGCAGAAGAAGAGTCTGAGGTGCTGCTGGACGAAGCTTTGCTTATGCTCCGAGATGAAGACCTGGCTGCAGCACGAGCGGACCGCCTGGGCCTGGAAGAAGGCTCCGGAGCAGAGTCGAGATGGGGATTCGAATACGGAGCTAGAGAATGGATCTGGTGGCGAGCAGAGTTGAATGGGGTCGGATCCGAATCCCAGGAGTTCTCGAAGCCATTGAGGAAATTGAAGAGATCAGCAGTCTCTGCAGGGTCAAAGAGGTCAGCAGAAGAAGGAAGCTGAGGAGTATTTGGGAAGATATTTGAGAGAGAAGGGTCGAAGGAGAAGTGGAAATCTTGGTAGACGGAGGACATTTGTGGAGGAGGTCGGAGGAGGAGAGGGGAATATTTAAGTGTGACCGGCATTCCGGCGGATTTAATTGCCGGATGGGTGGTGGGACGACGGGCCTGTTTCGGACTTGTCCTCCGCCAACACGGTCACCTCCGCTCCGCCTACGGTGCCAGAATATGTCAGCGCTGCCATCCGACGAGTCTGTTCAGGACAACTCCATCGACCAGCATCTTCAGCAGCAGCTAGCCCAGGATCCTCAAATCGTCCAGCAGCAGTCTACTGCTCCCTCTTCTGCTCCCTCAGAGTCCACACGGAAACGTTTGTTCTCTTCTTTTCTCTTCTTTTATCATCGCTCACCCGTTTCTCGACAGCCAAAGCTCCGTCTGTACGTCGTGCCTGTGTCGCATGTCATACCGGAAAGACTCGATGCAGTGAAGTTCTTCCGTGCCAGGTTCGTCTTTCTCCTTCTCCTCCATCGTTTGTCCGTCAATGCCATCTCTTTCTCTCTCAGAGCTGTCTGAAGCGCGGTTTAGGTGCATCCTGTGCCTATCCAGATCCTGATGCTCAGCAACAACAAGAGCATTCATCTCATTCAGGTGCGTATCACCCCATCTCTTTTTTTCTTTCCTTTTTTTCTCACACTCCGCAGTGCCGTCGTTTGCACCTCCCATGTACGCAGCCACCCCCAACTTGAACCACACCCAGTACTACGACTACAACGGCCAGTTTACTGGCGCTTCTTCCTCTTCGTTCCGTCCCAGCAAGCGTCCTCGCAACCTCACAGAGGAAGAGGCCGCTGCTATCACTCGCAACTTCAGTCGTGGCGATTTCTTTGTCGGAAACAGCGCCCCCGTTCGTATTGACCCGAGGCTGCCTGTCAGGCTCACCCTCGGTGAGGGTGATCACGTTCACTTTACCGTCGGGGAGGCTTTAGTTTAGGATAGTCCTGCTTCCTCTTTTCATGTGCTTGTATGTTGTCTGTAATTGCTTGTGTATATACGCTATGAGATACTATTTATCTTTTACATTTCTCCAAACATGATTTTTAGATTCTCAATGCTCTCTGGGTCTCCGTCCTTCCTGGCGCTGCTTCCCCGGAATGCTTCCTTGATCAATGCCGTTTTACGCTTCTGAATCTGAAGAATACGTCCTTCGATTGTGTTGGATACCTGCACATCGCGGGTTAGAGACCATATGAGCGGTAATGGTGCAGCACACTCACAATAAAATGCTTGACATAAACTGTCTTTTCCTGTCCAAGGCGGTGTACGCGGTCAATAGCTACGCAGTGTCAACGACAATAGCTATCTTTACTGCTCAATTACCGTACCTTGGTTCTCCGTAGCCGCGTTCCACCAACAGTCCATCTATCATAACGAATAATTAAATATCATGATGGTATCTTGACAGATTTCAAGTACTTGCCATGAAGACATGATTTGCCGTAGTCAACTGTATAAACGATACCTCGCGACGTCAGCAACACAGATCTCATCCAACTGAGCTCCGAGAGGGCCGCTCACATTCAATCCGACTCCTCCTGCTTTCAAACTGACACACAGTATCTTTGGTTTCCTCGACGGTGACTTGAACTCCGTAACAACCCCATGCCGCTTCTTGATGTCCATCGACCCATCGTACCGGTAATGATCGTACCGCTCTCGTTCCAACGCAGTCTCTATCATATCCAAGAAGCTAGTGAATTGCGAGAAAACTACAGCTCGAAACTGTGTGTCATGTTCGCGTAATTGTTCTGGACAAATTAACCGTCAGAAGATCTTCTACTCGGGTAGTACATATGCTTCCTCACGGAGATTTTCAATAAGAGCAGTCAGTTTCGTCGATGACTGAAAGTCGTTTCGTCGGAGTATGACGTCCGGATGGGAATTTTGAGAGCTGGGTGGTGCCCGAACGACTTCGATTAGCTCGTTTTGCTGTTCCCAGTCGTTTCGTTACTACCTTCCTGAATGATAGTGAAGAAAATACCTTGACGGGACCCCGAGAACATGATGGGCATTTCGCTTCTTCTCCCTTGACCGTGCACGTTGTAATATACGTCGTGATGCAATCCTTGCAACTGTTCACAGAACCCGTTAATTACGAGCACCGTGGAAGAAGAACCACCTCACCATCGATGCATACATTCCGGCACAATCATCGCCGTGTCCATGACATCCAAGCAAATCGGGCATTCACCAGACTCTACCTCCTCAAGGTTAGCAAGCACAGTCTCCGCAAACACATTTGACTTGTCCTCGTCCTCTGCAAAGCTTTTGATCATCAGGTTGATGTCGACGGCACCGTCCCCCGAAGGCGACAACGCCCTCTCGTCGCTCTCGGAGAGAACAAGATTTGGGTGCAGCACTGCGCGTCGAAGTCTGATGGAGAATTTGGTGAGCAGATGCCGGGTGCGGGTTGGGTATATGCGTACTTCATAATCATCGCCAGGATATGGCTATAGTTCTTACTTGCGATCCCCCTAGCGTAGAGCTGGTCAAACTTGCGCTTGGCAGAGTCGAAGATGGAATCGTAAATCTTGCGTTCCATGTACGAAAACTCTAGATTCTCCACTGTAATCTATGCAGAATGAAGTAAGAGACACGCATCGCAAAAGTTTTGCGACTCGCCTGTTTTGGCGGTAGCTCGACAATCATCTTTCCGTCTACATCCCGCATGTTTTTCTCTCGCCGCAACAAGATTGACTCCAGGATGATTTGCACGACTTCGATAGCCTTGGGATCCCGGGCGATGAACGGCAGTGTGATGAATCTGGTATCATTGTTAAAGACGGATAGTATTACTCATGGCGAGACTCACGACCGGAAGAACGAGAAATCGGCCCAGGGCTTAAAATCTAGGAACTTTCTGATACTGAGTGAGTACAGGGAAGCCAAAAATTCATCACGACTACTCACAGAAGGGAGTATAGATCTTCAAGTTTGTTGACGATTGGGGTACCTAGGAGAAGATTCGTAAACTCGAAAAGAAAGACTATATACTGTCCATAGCCTACCAGTCACCGCCCATCGCCTCCTTGCTCGCAGAGCATACACCGCTTTGGCAGTCTTACTCGTTCGTGATTTACACGAATGGGCTTCATCCAAAACCACTCGCAACCACTCAACTTCAGTAGCAACATCAGGTCGGTAACAAGCAGAAACGATGCGACACACTTACTTTCGAATATCGGTGAATAGGCTTTCTCCGACTTGGCATGTTCTGAAGCCAGAGTACCATAAGACGTCACAACAACCTTGATCGTTTTATCGTCTTCGTCCTCGGGTTCTATAGCTGCCTCGAGATCATCTCTGTTCTGCCCGTGCCACACTGTGACTCTGACCGTCCCGGGCTCGCTGGATCTCTCAATTTCCTCCCCCCACTGATTGATCAGAGCAGTCGGCGCAACAACGAGCGTCGCGTGTGGACGTTGTGGTAATCTGTCTTTCCGGCCTTTGACGGGACGGAAAGCGTTGTTTAATTTGAGCTGGCGCTGTTTTGTTGCTGATGAACCTCCGTCTTCGATCGATTCATCCGAGCCAAGGTTGCTTTGAATTAGAGCGGATATCATGATTGTCTTTCCCATACCCACTGAGTTACAAGTTGAGAGGACGGTTGAAGAAGTGTCAGAACGGAGACCTACTTTCTGGAGAAGTGTATTCCGATCAGAGTGAGAGTCAGTGATAAGTCATAAAAATGGTGAAGACACAATACCATCTCTAAAGGGAAGAGAATGAGTTCAAGCAACTAGAATGAGAAACATAGAGCATACGCTAAGATACCGCCTCTACAATTTCTCTCTGCCCTGGGGAACTCTAAAGACATCTCACCGGAATACGGATTGAAATAGAAAAGCTTGTCGTCTTCCGTCAAGTCAATGATCCCTTCTAAATTTGGCTTTTGAGGAAAGACGTATCTGTAAAAATTCATCAGATATGGCAGCAAAGCATTCTGAAGTTGAAGCTCACTCGGCCCATAGCGGATGCATCGAATTGGCCTCTCGAGCATCCATCTTGCCTGTTTCGAGCGAGTTCATCCAACTGTGCACAGAAGATGAGTCGGGCCTGTTAAGCTGTCGGAGAACCATTTACAAGAGTGCCTGCTTTTGATATCCACGTAGCTTGAGAGAAAATGTGTCCGGAGGTTCCATTTCTTTCATGGTACGGTCGTTATGTTGCGCTCTTTCACCAATCGATAAACAGACAGTGAAAATTGAACAAGAGAGTAGAGTCACCGTTTGTATATCATATCAAGATCATTCTTGGATAAATCTTCGCCATCCTCGACTTCAATTTCTTCGCCATCACCGACAATCTCGGTGTGCTTCTTTGGTTTCTGTGTGGCCTTTCTCATAGCCTCTTCGTTGAGTTCACTTTCCGCCGTCTGCGAGCTGACGGATGTCCCAACTTGTGGGTTCAAACCAAGTGTTTCAAAGAGCTTGAGAACAGAACTTTTTCGTTCCCGCAAGTTCTTTTCTTCCGCTGTCTCCAGACCCTCTCCAAACATGACCCGGGGTTGAATATCCGAATAAGACATTTGACTGGGTATGAAAGCGGATTCAAGGAGATAGATGTCCATGGTTACGATTAAATTGGCACCCGTGGTTAGTTTCGAGGGACAATCAGTCATCTGTCCTCGTAGTTCGACAAAACCTACAGCATGGCTTTAATTATCACATCTAGTATGCAAATAATCCCAGCATACCAAGATCAAGGAGCTTTGCTGCCCACCAGGCTACTTCTTGTGGCAGCCGACCAAACTCTGAAAGCTCCAATAAGTCCTGCGACAAGAGATGTATGGCGGAAATACACACTCACCAAATCCGCGCTCCGTAACGAGGCGAACTATCGTGTCAGCTTTTTTCTTTGTTTGTTTCATGGGTTGAGCTTTTAGCATTGATGTAAGAGAGACCTGCTTTTTGCCGTTACTCTTCTCAACAGCTTTCTTCTTGCCTTTGAGATCTGGCTTTGAAGATTCATCACTGTCTCGCTCTATTCGTACAGTATCGTTAACTTTCACGTAGCCAGATCCGGATATAGTGCTCCAAGCATTTGGTACAAGCATTTCTCCGATATAGACAGGGAAATCTATGGAATGCTTCGAGTGCAAAGGTGTATTTGTAGGAAACAGTGAAGGAGAAAGACGACGCTTCTTGGCTGGAGGAGGCTTTTCTTCATTCTTTTCTTGTTTCAATTCTGGTTCTGGAGATTCGGAAGAAATAGATATATGATCTGACACTGAGCTTGCGCTGACACTGGACGCTCGAGGAAGTTCCTCGAAATCAGGTATGCCGAAGTCGCCCTCGTCATAGCCCGGAGAGCTTGACCGTTTTTGAGGGACAATGAGTTCGTCCACGACGTCCTCCTCGTCGCTATCGCCTGGAAGAAACAACCTTTGCTCTTTGACCGAGGTCTCATCTGAAAGACCGTGGCTCGGTGCAGCCTCGGGTGCCACTCCCTGGACGTCTTCGGCTTGCTCCATGACAATGTCTCCTTCATCATCAGAATCAGCAAAGAACAGACCAGGAGGACCTTCAGGATTTTCCATATGAAAGAAATTCGGAGTCAGTTGAACGCGACGAACGGCACGCGTCGACGCGTAGCCTAAATTGACAAACTCGTTGAAAAACAAAGATAAACAACGCAAAATCCTTCTGTCTTACCTCCAAAATGCAGCGGCTTCCGATGGTCAGAACAGGTCTCAACTTTATGTTCTTGACTGCTGACATCCTGGAATTATAGCAACCTACTGTGGTCCTCTTAAAGGAGGGCACGGATACTTCTCAGGGGACCCCGCAGTTATTATCCAACATCTCTGCATGTCTTGCGATCGCAGAAACTTTGTCAAGCACCCTTGGTCCTAGAGGTATGGATAAGCTCATTGTATCCGATCGTGGAGAGGCGCAAATCACAAACGATGGAGCCACGATTTTGAAGTTGTTGGATATTGTACACCCTGCTGCACGGACCTTAGTCGACATTGCTCGCGCTCAGGATGCAGAAGTTGGAGATGGAACAACCAGTGTGGTCCTCCTCGCTGCCCAGTTGCTGAAGGAAGTAAGAGGATATATTGAGGAAGGTGTTAGTCCTCACATCGTCACAAAGGGGTTCCGGAAAGCTGCTCAATTGGTACGTGTCATGTTCGATGCCGCATCTCACTAAATCTCACATCACATCAGGCGATCGAGAGGATAAAAGAAACACAAATAACTGTGGATAAATCAGATCCTGAGTATATATTTCTGATTTGTTAACCGGGTTTGAACTTCGCTGATTGATCAATTTCTACAGGCGTTTCCACTCTCTACTTCTGAAATGTGCATCAACTTCCATGTCATCCAAGCTCATTCACTCAGAAAAACCTTTCTTCTCTAACATGGTGGTCGACGCCGTTCAATGTCTCGATCAGGATGATCTCGACGAGTCTCTCATCGGCGTCAAGAAAATTGCAGGCGGAGGAATGCAGGACTCTATGCTTGTCAGGGGCGTCGCCTTCAAAAAGACGTTCACCTATGCTGGCGCAGAGCAACAGCCGAAATCTTTCCATGACCCCCTCATTCTCTGCCTGAATGTTGAGCTTGAGCTCAAAGCCGAAAAAGACAATGCCGAAGTACGAGTGGAGGCCGTGTCTGAATATCAGGCCATTGTGGATGCGGAATGGGAAATTATCTATCGCAAACTTGAAGCCATAGAGAAAACAGGTGCCAAAGTTGTGCTTAGCAAGCTTCCCATCGGTGATTTGGCTACCCAATACTTTGCCGACCGCGACATTTTTTGCGCAGGCCGTGTTCCTGCAGGTGATTTGCGCAGAGTTGTCCAAGCTGTAGGCGGGTCTATTCAGTCAACGTGCTCCGATATCACAAGGGAGCATCTCGGAACTTGTGGTCACTTTGAGGAGAAACAGATCGGAGGAGAGAGGTACAACATCTTCGAGGAATGTCCAAAGGCAAAGACTTGCACTCTTATACTCCGCGGAGGTGCAGAACAGTTCATGGAAGAAGTAGAGAGAAGTTTGCACGACGCCATCATGGTGGTCAAGCGGGCGGTTCGAAACGGCGACGTTGTCGCTGGAGGTGGTGCTATTGAGGTTTGCCTTCAGTTTGAGTCTAAGGTATCTAAGCTTACTCCCATATACTACTTAGATGGATCTCTCGGCGCACATAAGGAAATATGCCCTATCTATTCCAGGGAAGCTCCAACTCATCATGACCGCTTTCGCGAAGGCGCTCGAGATCATCCCTAGACAGATTTGCGACAACGCTGGCCTCGACTCTACTGACATACTCAACAAGCTTCGCATGAAACACGCTAATGGTGAGAAGTGGTTTGGTGTCGATGTTGATGGTGCATCTGGTGTCCGCAATAACATGGACGCTTTTGTTTGGGAACCTGCTCTCATCAAACTCAACGCGATTAGCAGTGCCACCGAGGCTGCTTGCTTGATTCTTAGCGTTGACGAGACCGTGCGGAACCCACAAAGTGAACAGGTACGCAATTATTTTTTTTAGCTGATCGGTGTTTGCTGACACACTTTCTCAGCAAAACCCGGGGCCCAAAGCTCCTCCAGGCACAGCGCAGAGAGCACTTCGTGGCAGAGGGCGAGGGATGCCTCGTCGATAAAAGGCTCTATATTCCGTGAAGTTGAAAATAGAATGCTGCGTAGAGTGTTTCTTGTAAAAAATATAGCGCAACTGAATTTAATTGCCAGTCCGATGTAGTCTCCTAAAATGGAAAGTGTCGTTCCATATGAGGAATGACATCGAAAATTGCGTCATTCCTCCTGTTTGCAACGCAATGAGCTGCCACACCACATCTGGCTGATATTCGCCATTCGCTGCTCATCAGGTTTACGAGAACACATAAGAGATGCATGCCATATTATCTTGGGGGCCTCTTTCGTTCCTTTCTAGCACCTTATCATGACCACTCTCCTTCCGCGGGAGACAACCGTGCATGGCGATTCTCTTGCATATAGAGATTCATCAAACGAGAAGGAGAAGGGTAATACAACCCCGTCAGGTTCTTCCTTCATCGAAGAGAAAGTACCCCTCGGTGCCCCAGTCCGAAATCACGGTGGGTTTTGGGGACGATGGCGGAAGTCCATCTTGGATTTGGACAGTATAGCAACACAACCTTCGGTCTTTGACGATCCCGCCACATTGGAAGTTTATAGACCACCACCACAATACGAAAATGCTCATAGGTTCGATCCTGATGCACGATGGACTTGGAGAGAGGAGAAGGTGCCGATTCAGCATCGCTAGGCTTTATGTCAATCTCACAATATTTTATCAAGAAATTGGTCCGAAAGGTTGACTATAAGATTATGATATGGGCTGCAATCATGTTCTTCTCTCTTGATCTGGACCGCGGCAATATCTCCCAAGCAAACACTGATAATTTCTTGACCGACCTGCACATGACTACGAATGACTACAATCTGGGAAATACTCTTTTTCGAGTATCCTTTTTGGCCGCAGGTGAAGTGTTTCAGTGACCTCAATTGCCGCATGTTCATAGAACCTCTTCAGAGTTACCCTCGCAATTAGTATCGAAGCGTGTTGGACCTGACATCTGGGTACCAACTCAAGTAGGCAGTGTGTTCAAGTGTACCTAGCCAGCTTGCTCACAATCACTTTTTGAAGATGGTCATATGGAGTGCAGTGGCGCTCTCGCAGTTCTGGCTTAGCGGGCGTGGATCTTTCTTGGCTACCAGGTAAGAATTTTGTCGAAAAATCTATCGATCTGGCGTTAATCTTCAAATCAGATTCCTCTTAGGGTTCCTACAGGGCGGCTTCATTCCAGATGTTGTTTTGTATCTCTCGTACTTTTACACAAAAACAGAGTGTAAGAAAGCCTCATCCGACGACTGACGAGTAGTATTTTGACTGCACCTTAATTGGTAGTGCCGATCCGACTGGCTTTCTTCTGGGTATCTCAATACGTTTCGAAGATCGTCAGCGCGTTTCTTGCAACAGGTCTTCTCAAGCTTCGTGGTGTTGATGGCAAAGCAGGGTGGCGCTATCTCTTTTTGATCGAGGGGATTGGGACACTCCTTGTCGGTCTGCTCTCGTACTTTTTGATGCCAGCGGGACCGACCCAAACGAAAGCCTGGTACAGACCGAAAGGCTGGTTCACAGACCGGTGCGTTACAGCAAAAAGTTCCGGGTGGAAGGCTAACGTTAGATTGGCTTTATTTCAGGGAGGAAATCATCATGGTGAACAGGTTAATCCACTAATTCCCTATACACACAAATTGCTTACCTGCCCGCTTCAGAGTGCTTCGTGATGACCCCTCAAAATCGGACATGCACAATCGTCAAGGGCTTTCACCGAAAATGATCTGGACAGCCCTCAGAGACTGGAGAATGTGGCCCATCTACCTGCTAGGCCTTACACATATGAGTAAGCGGAGAGCACTTGCCCATAAGATTCTAATCCATGGCTCTTTCAGTACCTGTCGGACCGCCTCAGAACTATCTTACGCTTTCACTTCGCCAGCTAGGTTTCAACACCACACAATCAAACCTTCTTACCATTCCTTCCACCATCATTGGAATGTCCATGCTTCTCTTCACCGCATACCTCAGCGAAATCATTAACAGCCGTATTGCTGCGACTATTGTCTTACAGCTCTGGGCGCTGCCTCTCCTGATTGCTCTGTACACCTTCAACAGTCACACATCACAGTGGGTGTATTTTTCTGTCGTTACTCTCATCACCGGCTTTCCATATGTGCATCCAATTCAAGTCGCATGGGCATCGCGGAATTCATACAGTGTCCGCACGAGGTAGCTAGTAACAGCCCTTTACATGTCGTTTTGTTCTGATTGAGATCATGATTATAGGACCGTCTCTGCGAGGTAGGGCATACATCCATACATTTTGTTGTATATATGCACAACGGTCTAATGCGTGAAATTCAGTGTATACAATATGTTTGTCCAGGCGGGAGCTGTCGTATATGTGAGGTCTTCATCTTCATCCATGTGATCTAAGTTTCTGACGTAGTCGCAGGCAAACATTTATCGAGCGGATGACAAGGTCTGAAATCAAACCTCATCTTTTGGTGCAGATCTGAAGTTGACGGTGTTTTTTGTATCTACCTCTATGCTATAGCCTCTCTGTATGTTCAACTCAACTGTTCTACCTTTCCGGCGAATCAACCCGTACCAATTCTAGATAAACACGGGAATCGTGCTCTAATTGGTATCTGTGCAATGAACATTGTGCTATACATCAGCATACATTTCTTCTACAAATATCTCAACCATCGACGGGATCGAATTTGGAATTCTTGGACCAAGAAAGTGTGTGCTCATATGAAATCAGAAGATCTTGACACTAACATTCGACGAGTAGCAACAAGATGACTACATTGAGACGACTACAGACGAAGGAAATCAAAGGCTGGATTTCCGCTTTGCGTATTAGCATTTTTAAAATCAGCGAATGTAACATATATCTAGCTTTGAAACGGGTGCTTAGAAATTGTATTCCGGAGAAGCGGCATGCAATATGGTTCGTATTGATGAATAAAAAGCATGTTATTAATTGCGCGAGTAATTCCTTCTCTCCGGCTTTCTCTCCAGCTTTCTTGCCCGATGCTTAGCGCGAGCCTCAATTCGTGCCAAACGCTTTGACTCTGCGCCCACGTCTAAGAACTTGGTGCCCACATCAATGAAATAAATCGCAGGCCTGCCATCTGTCTCCGAAACATGGACACGATCCTTAGGCGTCTTTATGGTATCAGTGTCAGGAATGTGTGGCAAATAGGTCTTGTCTTTGAGTAGCCGAGCCCTCTCAGTGAGACGTTCGGCAAGCTTCTGACTGTGCTCGAGAGCTGCCGGTACTATGGGGTCCTGGGGCAAAGATCAGAATACTACACGCAGACCCACCATACAAATTTACTCACTCCACCATATTCTGGTATAGATTCCCAATACATGCGCTGATAACTTTGCCGAGTAGCGTCACGTTGTTCAATCTCCTCAAGAGTATCTGCTTCTGAGGCGTCTACTCTTGACTTGATTAGAAAATGTGGTTTGACCCCGAGCAGTCTTTCCATTCCCCTCAAAAATCCGGTTTGAAAGTACTTTTTCTGTGACATAGAAGCAATCAGTGACATGGCGCGACGAGAGAAAATACAAAGATGAACATCAGATGAGGTTGTGAAGGGTGAAACCAGTATCTGTGCGATGTAAGGGCGCCTAGACGGTCTTCTATTTCGCGAATGAAGAGAAGACTCATCATCGACGCGAAGCATGAACAAAAACTAACCTCCTAGAGACCAGTAATCGAGACATGGAAGTTGTCAATTTTGTACGACAAACAGAAAATTTGTTCCATTCACCTGGGAAATGTTGTCAATAAGAGCAGAAATAAGGAGTCAAGGACGATATCAGCAACACAAATAACATTTGTAACCATTTAGGTGTCTTAAAGACTAATCGTTGAAAACATCATGCACTTCGTGCGCGAACGGCGCACGAATAGAACGTAATTCAAATGAAACTGACCTTAAACCATGCCTGTTCCATATCCTTCAGTCTTATTATGGCTTCAACGCGTTTCAGACTTATACGGTATCGCCGAGACAGAGAGCGAAGTGACTCTGGGGTGCGGTCGTACTTGAACTCATTGTATATAGCATGCTTTGTCTCGTCTGCTATTGGCGGAGGTGGTCGAAAGGAAGGATTCATAGGAAAAGGCTAGGACAAGAGACTAAGAATGACGGAGGAAGATGATAGTAAAACTACTCAACTGAGTTCTTACCGAGCCAATTTTGCGGTGAAGCGGTTCTATATCGTTTTCCAATGGTTTCAACGAAAGCTCGATACGACTTTGGGGATTCTGCGTCTTGCGAGTCTTGAAATGAACGCATTTCCTCTGTAGCTTCCTCCGCACGCTCATATTCGTCTTCTTGCTCTAAAATTTCTTCAAGGGAGGGTGGTACGGGTGAAGTATCAGAGCGTATTATATAAGTCTGCGTTATGCCCCGCTGTAAACATGGTTGTCGAGAGGAACGCAGACAAGGTCGACAAGATTTGGAGAAAAGCTGAAGGTAGGAGGACATCAAACGGCTTGAAGAAAAAAAGTTGCAGCATTTTTCACCGACCACGTGCTGGAGTATCGCATGGCACGTGACTACTGCTCCTCTCATTTACTAATTACTTCCAGATGATCTCTCAGTTCAGCTCTGCTACGATTCACAAGGATGTTTTTCAATTTCTACGCGAATACGCTGCTCTGTTTCCTGCTAGATTCGTTTCTTTTCCGGATCACTTCAGTGTCACAGAATTCAATAGTTTCCTGAGCAATTTTATGCTATCAAGCCTTCACTTTCAAGTCTATCCACCGTCGAAGCAGTATCAGAGAACGTTTTGGAAAGTGGTAGTTTCTAGGTTGCAGGAAAAACTGCTGGATAATCAGGCACGTATTTGAGCCTCTCTACCAGTCACTTGCGTGTATCATTCTCACTGTCGATGTAGGACGAAGAAATAGATCCCCGGATCCTGGATCATTACTTATCTCTCCTTCCATCTTCTGGGCCGTATGTGATTATTTTTTCTGCGAGATCATACACATACAGTTTGAAATGACAGCTATTCTGGATCCACAAATCCCAACGTGCGCGATCAGATCTGCGGACTCGGTCTACCAGCTCAGGAGATACCATCCAAATCATTCTTAACACATTTTTGGAAGTTCTCTTCGAAAGATGGCCTATCTGAGAGCGAACATGTTGATCTCTCGCAGTATCAGACATTGACACTTCATGAATCGCGAACGACAATCGAGAGCGGCACGACAGGCCTTCGAACTTGGGTTGCTAGTCATACCCTATCGCAATTTTTTATCAAGAATCCAGGTGAAAACAATTTCTTGAACCATTGGCATCGACGAAACAGACTTGTTATCGGCAGAACTCGTGCAAGGAAAATGCGTTCTCGAGCTCGGGTGCGGAATCGGTTTTCTCGGTATCATCGTCGCCAGTCTACAAGTTCTCTCACCAGACATCTCAAAGCACGAGGGGTCTATTTGGTTGACTGACGCAAGCGAAGATGTACTTTCCCAATGTCATTATAATGTCCAATTACCTTGTAGTAAGCTTTTTACACTTGACGTCTTTGAGCGGACTAATACTTTCATAGATCTCTCGTCTAATCACGCGAATGTTCAGTATCGCACGTTAGATTGGTCAGAAGCTCTTGAGCCTGACGTATCAGCTCTCGAGCATTTGCTACAACAGGAAATAGATCCCGATATCATTCTGGGCGCCGATATTGTAAGTCGACGTCCTGATCTCTTTTGGGCATCGCTTTCATCCATGTATCAGGTGTTTGACCCAGGCCTGGTCCCGGCTCTAATAGCAGAAATGAAACTTGCCTTAGGCATGGATAAGCAACGGTTTGCACTCATATCACTCACAATACGCAATACAGAAACCTATCATCTTTTCCTGAAAATTGCTAGGGGTATGCTTGTGCTTAAAATCTATCGGTATTCTGCTGATGGTGTTACTAGAGCAGAGTTTGACGGTTGAAGACCTCGAATTAGATGATGATGGCAAACCAATGTTTTTGGATACCGTAGAAAGCGGCAGCTTAAAGAACGAAGTCAAAATTCTACGAATTACACTATATGCGGACAACCTACATGGTACTGTATGAATTAATACATAAAAAGAGAGTGCGAAAGGAATGACACTAAGTATTAAATGGGTATAATTTAGTGTCTCCTAAAATGTACATGAATTAATTCTTGACACAGCCGCTTAGCTCTGTAGCTTGATAGCGCCACAGAATGTACAAGACCAGAGATGATGTGAAATCTCCGCTTCGCCACAGGTCATGCACGTCCAGCTGGCCTGTTGGTTAGTGGGCTTGGTTGTGAAGCAGGCTTCACACTGCAAAGCCATATAGCCGTTCAGTAATGTGCACGTTGGGCATACCCATTCTGGGGAAGAACCCGAAGCGCGAGTTCCTGGACGAATTGGTTTCGTAGACAAATTGATTGGAGGTGGATGGCCCAAATTTCTGGCTTGGACCGTATTAACGTGAGCTGTGGAGCCATGAAGTTGTGAAGGTCGTGATACTATAACCTTAGATGACCCCGGAGTTTGATTGACTAATATGATGTCGGAATCTTCCTCATCCAGAGTAAGATCAATGACTTTGTTCTCGATACTTTCTTGAGCAGCTTTCTCAGCTTCTCGTTGGGCGGCGTCGCCTTGCGCGCAGGAATTTTCATCATGTATGCGACGTTCTGCGGCCTATTACGGACACTGAATCAGCACAACGAGAGGATCACATATCCCAAGACACGTACTCTTGCGGCAAGTTCTCGAGGACTGAGTGTGTACCCTGGCACGGAGCTCCCACCTAGTCGATGTCCGCTGACACCTAATGTCTGTGCTACCTGCCGTCTTTTCGCAGCAGCAGCCACAGCCTGCAATCGTGCTTGATGTAAGGGTAGATTATGCGATACGTTAACACCCAGCCTCTGTCCCTTGGAAAAGAATCCCTCTCCCGCATAACCAGACCGCTGTAATGCGTCATATTCTTCTTGCAGGCCAGCTAGATACTTGTAGAACTTGTCGTCGTGAGGGCCGTGTACATTGTGAGTAAGCTATTCACCTCGTAGATTCAGATGATCAGAATCAGCAGCGGCAGTATGAACTTACTTCGTGGAGCATGGTCTGCACTACAGATTCTTCATCCATGAAGGAGTCGGGGGAGAAAGCATGACGTAGTCTAACTAGGATCTTTTGGCCCATATTCACGTCTAGAAACATTTCAGCGGAATTCCAGTTTGAACGGTACTGCAGAGAAATTGGTCCTTACTCAGTCCTGCGTACCTGTTCAGACCGTAAATCCTCACATACGATAAAATATGCTCACCAAGCAAGTTAGGACTGTCCGGGAAGAATTCCGCTAGTACTGGGAGCACCCATCCATGCTTCCTCATGATAGGCTTAACTAGCGATGCGACCTTCTGCAACATCGTTAATGCTCTGTCCGCCGACTTTCGGTCTTTCAGATGCGTAAAGGATTTCACATAGATATTTGACATTGTGAGGTGAAAGAGAAAGATACTAGAAAGATGTGTCAGCGACGCGACGCGTATATGTATTAATTGAGCGCGCACATTACACATAGGGAATGAGTCATCGCATTGATTGCTACATAGTGGGAAGGACAAATCACAAATGAACTTATATAATCCAAATTCCATTGTATTTCTTACATATTACACTACACAAGTGCATCTAACATGAACGAGCTAGCTACTGTACAGTAATATTTACTTACCAATTAAGAAGAGGTATAATCCGAGAACAAAGATAACAAAGAAGAAAAAGAAAACATGATGCGAGATGTCTGAAAGGGCACTAGAGCAAAGCGATGTAACACGACAACAGAGAAAAACCAAAATGAGTGTGGGAGTGAATCGTCAGTCTCTGCAAGGAGCGGAAACTTACGCACAAGGGAGTCAATGAAGATTGCCGGATTGAAGGAAGGTCCTAATGCTAAGCGTCGAAATGAATGCGAGATGAATGCTTGAATGAGTGAGAAGAGAAAAGAAAAGGAGTGTGGGTAAGCAAGAAAAACAAGGATAAGGAACGTGTCGGTCGTGAGCGTGAAAACTATAATGCAGTAGAAACCAAAAAGCGATAAAGATACAAACAAAAAAAAATCGATCGGTGGCAGGAATATATTTCAAGGGGCTTGAACCCTTGTTGGCTTCCTGGTTTTGATGCCCTGATAGACACGCAAGGTCCTGACATGTACAACACTGTCTTTAGTGAACGGGCCTGTGGGCGCCTCTGAGGCCCACGACATCGCTGAGTCAGTAGAGAAAGTCGAGATTTGAGAGTCGGCGGATTTAAGAGCACCAGGAATTTCGATGTTAGAACTGTACTGGTAAGGAGTCTGCAAATGAGATTCCATGTCGGTATCAGGGGTGTCTGATGGCCAGTTGAGACGGGCACGACGGAAGCTGCCAAAACGCTAGACGTTAGTATACTGCAGAGATCGAAAGCGAAGAGGAAGCTTACCATTCGTACTCCCACACCATGTGCTCCAGTGTATCCTCCGAAACCATTGCCTTGCCATCGTCGCCTTTATAACTCGAGATCCATTCAGCAATCGCATTTTTGCACGCTAACAACATATGTATATGCTTGCAAGCATGCATTTCAAGTTCATCTGCGCTCATGGGCATGAAAGTTGCAGGCCATAACAGTAATCCAGGAGACTGTACCGGAACTACCCGCCGCCCAAGGTTCAGGTTGTCATCGTTGTCCTCGAGTTCAGGTTCAGGTTCTGATGAATCACGGCGAGTTTCGTCGTCACTACCGCGACCAACGTTGGCGGAGGATGCCAAGGTAGAACTGCCGGATGAATGGTTGGAGTGAATAGAGGCAGCGCTAGAACTAGGGACTGAGCTTGTGTTCGTGGGTGCAGGAGAAGCTTGTGAGGAGCGGGTAGCTGCAGGCATTGCGCTATAGGTGATACCTAGTCGACCTGCAACTTTCGCGCTGACGCTCTCAAGCACAACGTTTGAGGTAGCAACACTTTCACTACTAGAACGACCCTCGCTAATGGAATTTGCAGTATTAGCACGACTCCTCGGGGTACTGTCCTTCATAGTGGGGAATGCCACTAATCCAGCATTTTTGTCTTTCTTCGAACTCTTGCGTTCCTTGTGGGGTTTATCCTTCTTATCCCATTCAATCGACATCCAATTTTTCTTCTCCTTGGCACCAAGCACCTCATCTTCCTCAAACAGCGTACCATTCTTGTTCTTCCTCCGTTCCTGAGGTACAAGATCCTCCAATACAGGCGGCGCGAGCTTCAAATGCATACTTTGAACCTTCATAGAGTTCGCTTTCCCAAACACCTTCTTCAAGTGCGTAGGAATCACTTGAGCTCCCTGCGGGTGTATGCCAAATCGTGTTGCCAACATCTCAACAAAGACCGTCTCCAAGTCATGTGCATTCGCTGCTTTGCGAGCCCACTCAGAGCTGAATGCGCTAGAGGACTGGGAATCAGCCTCGGGAGCGGGTGCAACCACAGAAACCACATCCTTGAGCTCTGGAGGAGTGATATGGGAGGCGGGGGAGGTGGGGGAGGCAGCGGCAGTTGGTGTAGGGAGAGTGGCAGTATCGATCCCAGTGGCAGTGAGAGGCGTATCTGCTTCATTAAAAGCAGAAGCAGTGGGGGTCGTATCGAGGGTCTCCAACGCTTCAACATCGATAGGGATAGAGGGAAGGGGACGTATATGACGGGATGCGACCACAGGCGTAGGCGCACTATCCTTAGATTGATCGACATCCATTTTCACCGAAGATTGAAGCGACAATTCAGGAAGAGATTCTCCCTCGGTTTCCACCGCAACGGAGGAGACGCTGCTGTTAGAACTAGCGTTGCGGGATGAGTCCAAAGGTATTTCACTCCGCAAACTATTGGTCTCCTCGCTCGTTTCATCATCGTCATCCCAAAATGATTCTCGCCTTACTTTGTCTTCTTGCAGCTCGGAGCTGTCATCAACATCATGATCGCGAAGTCCCTGATCAAGGTACCGATCAGCTACAGAAAGCTCCCGATCTCCTGATCCATCTTGATCAGATAGAACGGACTTTGGGACACTACGCCTCGGTTTGGGTTTGGGGACCATTTCACTCCCGTATGGGAAGACGACATCGTCGTCAATGACTTCAATACGTCCGCCAACTTGAAGAATCCGATGCGCCTCGTTGAGGACAAAGTTCCATTGGGTAGAAGGAACAGCCAGTGAGAGATTGGAGATGCGAATATAGTCAAAAGTGTTGGGTGGAAAAGGAAGAACGTAGCGCACACTAAGAATAACATGACAGTGTTAGAAGATGCATGGAGGGAGACCTAGACTCTCACGTACAAGTTCCCTCGAACAAATTTGATGTTCTCCCTTTCATACACTTCTGGTAATATGATATCAACAAGATCGAAGCCAACAATTTGAGCATTGGGCCAGTGTACTGCGGCGTCAAGAAGCCAATACCCTTGACCACAGCCTAGATCCAACACGGAGGAAGGCGTAGTTGGGAGTTCCAGGAAACTGGGTGAGCCGCGGGAGTTGAGACGGCGCAAAAGGATGTGCATAAAGCGATCCCTAAAGAAGCCAGTGTTAGTATCGAGTACCAGTTGGGACGATAGAAGACGCACAATTCAAGAGCAATGCTGTCATAAGCCTGCATATACGGGGCATCCTCGCCGTATGGGTGTAGCTGGAGTTTGCGCCTGACATGCCAAATATCCTTCGGTCTGTATTTGTCTACAGCAGGACGCCCATAGGCATACTCGTCGTCACTGTCGTCCTCGTCCTCGGCTAGAACATTCCGAGGTGGCAATGCCATCAATTTCTCTTCGGAGGGGTTCGCAGAGGAGACTGATGAAGGAAGGTCGAAAGAGGAGGATGAAGAAGACGATGATTCTAGGCGATTTGGAGATGAATTTTCGTCGAAGGGACCTTCGAGATTGGGTGCGTCTGGGGTAGGTGGAGTGGTGGAAAGGGCAGGAACGTCTGCAGCTGTCGCGTCTTCGCTGTGAAGAACGGCGAGGGAGTTCAACGATTGCTTCTTCTTGAGAGAAAGAGTGAAGAAACGGCTTGCAGAATTCCCTTCCGCCGTAGACGGCCTCTCTGCCTTCTCCTTGTCTTTACTGGACTTTTTGAAGCCCATGCTTTGAAATGAGAGACCAATAGATGATTTCGGTCGTGTAAAGGAAGTCTTCTTGATGATACTTCGTCTTGACTGTGCCGTGGACGCGTCAAAGCCGAGCTGAAAGCCTGCAGATGGCGGTGGTGTAAGCAAAGTGGAAACTGGACGGTAGTGAGATTTAGCTGGTGAGGGGGGACGAGATAAAGTGAAAAGAAGTTGATTTGGGGAGGAAGGTGGAGATGGTGTCGGAGGTGGACTAAGTATGAGCTGGTGGAGATCCTTAGGCTCTGCAGCGCCAGCTAGAAACACAGAAGTGGCCATTGTTACCGGAGATAACTTTTTGTGGCCTTTGAGAACGGACAATGGGCAAGTCCTGGGCAAGTCCACAGCTAGCAAACAGCAGTGGCCTCAATTGCAAGCCAGAATCGCTCGAGTGGGCAACATAGAAGCCCTTAGTGGCCAAGAGAGTAGATCGCAACAGAGCAAATGAGTGAGCCAGTCTAGCGACATGACGGCAACATAATAATTTGATGCATCTTGCCTTTCTCCCTTTTTCGGGAGCTATGTCTTCAAAGGTCAGAGTTCTCCGTGTACTGCGTGAGATACGTCTATCCTATTTGGTCTTATGAATAACTTATACACGACTGGCATATCTGACAACTGTCCAGACTGTTCTAACATCCTGCTTCATTCTCTCAATCATCGTCTTTTTTCGGGGGTGGGCCACACGGCTGTAACATTCTCTGTAATACATCCCGCAGCAGCGGCAAAATGGCGCGTCAAACGTCAAATGAGCATAGCTTGGAGTGGAATGGCGGCGATGCAAAACGCTTACCTCAGTCATCTCAAACTTGACTCGGCCAATAGAGTCTCCGTCCGCTATCGCAAGATATGAGGCCAAAGTTGGATGACCTACGATGGAGGAAAGCGTATCCCGATGTTGGTGCGTCAGCCAGTCACTAAAATGATGCCGGTGGGCACGTCGGGTAAAGACGATCTAGAGAACGCATAGAGACTCACTATTTCGTCAAGTCCGCATGACCTGTTTGGAAGTCACAGAATAGTGGAAGGAACATAATTCATTAAGCAAGAATGGGAGGCAACACCCGTCAGTATGGGTCCGCAGACACAAAAAAAACAAAGGAAACTTGCCTGTACCGGTATACCGAGCATGTACTGTACACCATCGTACCAGTCAGTAGGGTTGAAAAAGAGACACAATTGCACTGAACATACAATGCTCTAGTTGAGTATTCGCTGTATACCGCAGCTCTGAGGACTACATCAACGGGATTAGTATTCAGAGAGCAAGTCGCAATGAAAATGCCCACCATGGTCAGGACTGAGTTGTGGGCGCTTATATAAGGAAGATCGGTTGTTCAAATAATAACCGGATTCAATTGGAGACTACAGTATGATCATCATGTAAGAACCCTCTCCGCCCTTTTCTTCTGCTTCGCCTTTTTCCTCTTCTCCGCCTTGGCTGACTGTCCTACCAAAGCAGGTGTTCCAGACGAAGACGTAGCCCCATTTGTGTCTGACACTGTTGCACCATCCTCCATCACTGCATCCACCTCTGAAAGATCGTTTTTGGACGGGTCTGGAAGCTGAGAGAGTTTCTTCTTCCGCTTTTTACGAGACTTCTTGTCCGTCGGCGTCACGGATATCGATACAGAAGTTGAGTCGTGATGAGAAGAGGTGTCTGGAGTCTTGTCTTGCTTCTGAATTTTATTGGGCAGTTCAGATTCTTCGCCATAGCCTACGATGTAATTATTAGCACACCTGAATTAAGAGCAAGTAGGATCCATCGATACATACCACTGGCAGCAAAAGGGTCGATAGTCTGCCTTCGCCTTTTGCTCCCCACGTTCTCAACTGGCTCGTCTTGAACGTAATCTTTGCTTTTCCCCTTCCCTTTCTTGTCAATTTTCACCCCATTGCTCTCTTCTCCTCTCTTCGCAGACACATCGCTACTAGCTGGACCGTCATCCTCCCATCCTTCCAAGTCCTCGTCCTCTTCTTCACTACCAGCCTCACGCACACGCCGTTCCCACTCTTTGCGCTCGACCATCTTGGAAGTCACCTTCGCCGGAACATGAGTCGAAGAAGGACCAGACTCAGCCGTGTCTACGACAGCGACAGTTGAACCGACGTCTCTACTTGTCGAATTGCCAACAGGAACACCAGCCGTATCAGCATCGAGTTGAGCTTGGGAAATAGCATGCTTGATGAAACGGCTAGCTGCCGCTTTGTCCACTTGATTTGTACCTAGAAGCAGTTGTAAAGAGTGTTAGAAAACGTTGACGTTATAACTCACGGAGGGGTGGATTTTCAGCGTTCTTGATCTTTTCAAAGTATTGCCGGACCCGATCCTAAGATTTCAACAAGTTCAGAGGGGAATTCTAGACAAATCAAGCTTGCGTGCTGACTAGCTCGGTGACCACGCTATGTGTTCTTGGGTCTGTGCCTCGGGATTTGAGATAAACTGCGTGCGTATTAGTCCAATCAGAAACAAATACAGAATGAAAAGACAGTAAAATACACACTGAACACCAAGTCATAGACGATATATGGCAGAGCGGTCTGCAATTTTGCTTGTTGTATTGGGTCCAGTGCTAGAAGTATCTCCGGCAGTGTTTGTCCGCCAGAAAAAAGAGGTTCGATGGCTGCCTCTAGCTCTTGGAGAGAGGAAGAAAGAACGTTCAAACGGGATTTGGCTTTTCGTGTCTCTGCTGTCGCCATCTTCAAATAAGGAACTGACTTGCGCCCCCTCGCGAAAGAGCCAGCAGGCGATCCCTCACGTGACGTACAATGAAAGGAAAAGCTTTGACCGCCTTATAAAGTGACGAGTACAGCAAAATATTATTATACACCAAGTTTCGTGCACCTAAATGTCAGAATTGTGAGTGATATGAGTGCATTGGGGTATTAAGTACAGAAGCATTTATACACATATTTTACAAGCAGAGAAATTGTACAACACCATCCAGTGAAATTACATGGTCTTTATCTTCGATAGCGTTTCTCGTAAACAAAAGAGCAGGGGTGTAGAATACAAGTTAGTACAAGAAGTTTCGCGTGCAGAATACACAACAAGCCGTGTGGCGCAGGGATAAAACCTTACATGATAGTACATCCATCTGAAGTGTTCATCTCAGGAAAGACAGGTGGCGAATTGCTACCACTTCCCGGACGAGATCTCCTGCCACCTGGAGACCACCATCGCATTCCCCCTCCACCACGACTACCGTTTCCAGATCCATAGATGTCCTCCGAGTCTGTCTCAGTACTCCCTGATGATCCATTGACTTTCCGTCTTGTCACACCTAAAGCTTTGCGCCGTTTATCCCTGGCGGCCCAGACCGCATCTACAGTCTGCCAAGAGTAGAATGTCTTAATGACCACCCTCTTCTCATCCAACTCGTCCTGGCCCAAAGCAGCCTTCATGATGGTCTCCTTGTCCTTGTCCTCCTCGTCTTCTTTAGACGCGAAGTCTCTTCCATCAAGGAACCGCAGTTTCCTAGCATCCCACGCACGCCAGCCTTTCCTCGGCCGTGTCGACGGGGCGAGGTCCTTTACGACACTCTCTGTTATGGCACGGCAGTCGACAGCAACAATCTTCGCATCGCTTGTTTTCCTTGTCCTGTTGAGAATGATAAATTCTCGCAGTACCTGAGGTCCCATGCGGGTACTGTCTGCTTCTAGTGTCGTCAGGCGAGGGCATCGGCGTATGAGCTCAAGGAGACAATCGTCAGTGATATTGCTGGCTTGTGATATCACCAGGTGCTCCAGTGCATGACCCGGCTCAATTGTCGTAGAAGTTTGGGGCGGCGCAGAGACCTCGTAAGCGGACGGGGTGATAGCAGCCAATACAGAATCGTGAATATCAGTTGCCTCTTCCAGATCCAGCCGTCTAATCATCGGTGTCGTGCTAAGCAGTCTGATCAGCCCGTCGTCCTTGAGATCTTCCCCGATGCCAGCGAGCTCTAGAAATTCGAGTTGAGGGACAGCGTGCGCCAGATGAGAGCAAGCGTGATCCGTCAACATCATGCAGAACGATAGAGAAAGGTGTCGAATGCGAGTACGTCGCTTTCGGTACACGCCAGAATCACTGGAGTCACGTCCGGCTTCACGAGCTGTCAGGAGAACAGTTTCAATGCTGTTGGCATCTTCATCCTCTCCTACCATGACGAACGCCTCTACGGCCGAATTATGGAGCTGTCGAGCATAACTCAGGTCCAACACCTCTAAGAGTGGTGTAACCTTCCCAAGCGCGGCCATTACTTTGTCATCTACGTTCCTCAATCCAGAAACCCACAATTCGGTCAGCAATAGGTGTTCACCACGTTTCTGTGCGACAGAGGCCAGCTGTGCCAGACCTTCAGCATCCATGAGGGGACACCTACTCAAATCCAGAATCGCGATACGGGGGCAATGCATGGCTAAGATATTACACGTGGTGTTGGTGACCGTATGAAGACCTTTCAGGCAGAGATTCCGCAAAGCCGGGGAGCATTTGAGTAGATGGTGTAGAGAGCGAGTGGTCAAGGAAGTGCATCCACGAAGATTCAAGGATGTCAACTGCGTGAGAGGCGTGACATTTGTCGACAATGAGGAAGAGGAGAGGCATAACTTGTCTGTAATATCTTGCAGGGTGGTAGGCCCAAGATGAACGTGCCCTGCGTAATCTACAGCAGTAGCGAAACGCCCACCAATGGTGGCAATATGTGACAAGAGAGACTTTGGGATATCGGGGAATGACCGAAGGGATAGCGTAGCCCACAGTTGTCCATCAAACACCATGATGTGCCATGACTTGGAGACCTGAATGCTCATGAGAATAGAGGGCAAAGAAGATATGCGGAGGGTACTTACCCTACCCAGCTTGACAAGTTCCCGGAGAGCTCTGTCCTTGCCAACCCACCTGTTCTTCGAAGAGGCTGCCTTCATTACAGTCCAGTTCTCTTGAGTAACCAATCGATTATGATCGCTCTCGTGTAAGGCGACCAAGGCAAAAAGAACTTGAGCTTTTAGCTCCTTGGGTAGCAGTTCATCGAAATAATTCCGAACAACGATAGGAACCGATATGAATGCATCTTTTGAAGTGACCGGTATGATATCAAGCGCAGACAGCGGGAGCGGAGAAGAGTTCGAGCGGCCTTTGGTTTTCAGTAGAAATTGAGCGGGAACCGGGCTCGAACTTTCGTTAAAAAACGGTATCTTAATCTCTTCTGGTGAGGACGATGAATCAAGGCGAAGAGCCTGAAACTCCTTTCCGGATGTCGTTAGTTGAGGCCCTATTGGTCGTGCGACTGTTGGAACTGCAAGTTTCTTGGATAACAGTTTCCGAGCAAGATTACCATGAATCTTGCTTGGTGAACCCAGTTTTACCTTGATTCTAGACATAGAAGAAGAAGGGGAGGTTCGCCTGGAATGTCCACTCGAATGAGGAAATGAATGGCGCCTGGATGGCATTTGTTTCGGTATCGGATCTGGGGTGGAAGGCTCATGGTGTCCCCCTGAAATAGCATAGGTAGATTCAGATTTCACTGCCCCGTATGTAGAACCGTACGAGGACGGTCCCGCAGTACTGATCGAGGAAGAGGGGGAACCGACAGAAACTAGATCATCGAACTCGGATGAAAGATTCAGAGGAGGGATGGATGGAGGAGCTTCTCTTCTCTTCCCTTTCCCCTTTCTTTCACTCTGAAGTGTTGTCGAATTGTCCTCGAATTGAGAGAAGTAGCTAATGCTGTTGTCAGTGCAGTCGTCCAAATTCGATGATTGCCATACAGAGCTAAACGAACCAGGGGTGAAACTAGGGAAGTGAGAAGACGAAGGAGATGCAACAGGAGTGTCTGGCTGGTCTGGAGAACTCGAGGAAACAGACCAGGGGGGAGAGATGACAAAGTCGTCGAAGGGATTCACCTCCGTCGGAGAAATCATGATAGGTAGAGGTTTGGAAACGGATTTTCCCTTGTCCATTGTGCCTGCACTAGGCCCATTCACTAAATCAATCTCGTCTGAGATGGAAGACGGATCATTGGAAAGCATTGTCTCGGAATCCACGAAGTGAGAAGAACCTGGGGTATTCAGCCCTTCGTACGGGTCAAACTGGAAGAAAGGCTCGTCGTTGGTAGATCCATGCGTTGTACTCATGTTTAAAACGAGAGATTGGCCACCTCGAGGTGCATGAGGCACTGAGACCCTCTGAGACCTAGAGATAAGACGCGATGGAGAGATATGAAATAGATGAAACGGGTTGGCACCAAGGCAAGGACGAAATGGAAGTGAGATAGAAAGGTTTGAACCAGAGTTGAAATAAGGACAAAAAGTAAAATAAATGGAAAGACAAGCCGAGGAGACACATATTTGTTGCGCTCAAGTGGGGTGCTATGGACTCAGATCTTATGTCATGACTCTCACGAGCTGGTTTCGGCCTCAGAGCTGAGCCATCCACTTCGGTGTATCATACGATACTAGATATCATAGTATCCTCCGAAGTTTAGGTGCCTTTTCAGCAATCTGGTCACGCATAGCGATGGCGGTCCGTTTGAAGTTTATCACATACATATACCATGCGCTTCCCTATCTCGGAATTCTGAATGCACTAATTCACCCTACCTGCAGCGGAGGACCCTTCAGTCGATACATGTTTTGATCACCTCCTGATTGCCCAAATTTGACGGAAGTCGATCGGCGGGCATCAGCGGGCATCTGCATATTAAGATTGAGTCCTGAGCAACTCATAACAGTCTGGAATGGGAAGATCCGTGCGGAGCTTGTGCATTGTTATCTTCCCTGGTGGCGTAGTCAGAAGCCTTCGATTCGCCGCGCGTCAGAATAGTAGTGGATATCCCAGAAAAATTCCCAATGTGTAGGAAGAGAAGAACACTACAAATAAAAAACACCTGAAGTTGGCATTGAATCAGTAATTGAAAAATAGCCAGAGAGTAAATCACGGAAAAATGCCATCGATATTGAATTTGCGAATTTGCGGTTCACCTGCCTTTAAGCTATTGAATCGAATCTAGGGACCCCGTAGCAGTAAATTAGTGGTCATGCATAGACGACAGAAGGGTCGCTAAACGGTGTGAGTGAAAGAATGGAAGACAATTCAAACTGACATATGGATGTGCCATTCTTGAGAGGAGGGAAGGCCATGAAGCTTGGAGACGAATGGAGAAGCACCATGCACTTACGAGAGCGACAGGAACAAGAAACAAGTTGCATCATACAATAAAAGCCCAAAGAGCACAGAAAACAACAGAATACAGTGAATAAGGTTAGACTGCTTGAACAAAAAATAGAGCGGTAGCGATATGACGCCAAGTCGAGGGAGTCAAGAACGAGTAGCAACGGAGGGTAAACCCAATGACGGATTGATATTTAAGTCGCTTTGTTCGGATTTTCTGGAGCATTTTTCCAGTTTGCAGTCGCCACTTTAAATCTGTTCACTGTTTAGGAAAAAGCTTTGCTCGAAAAACCAAAGGTAAAAATTCTGACCTCTCCTGATGAGAAATTCCAGGCTCCTCTTCTTTCAGACGTGCCATTTCAGATTGCTGTTTAGTAATAGAACGCGTGAGGCGAGGAAATGAAGACATAACAAACACATGCAGAATACCATAAACTTGTTAAACGCCGTCAATTTCTTTTTCCTACCACCCGACTTCGCTAACATGAAAGAAATGTAAGAAATGTCGAGGTCATGAAATGACTTGCTGAGAGTTCGTTCACCACTCACTTTTCTTCGCAGGTTTTTCCGCGGCAGCGGAGGTCGTCGTACGTGGTGCCATCCTTCAGCAAGAAATTTTACACGAGCGCGATGCGTCGCTAGCAGAACAAACGAGTTGGATTAAGGAAAGAGGTTAGCTTCCAAGACATTGCTTTGCGACCAGGTAATTCCGTACCGTTTTACACGGACAGCTGAAGATTGATGATGTGGGGTAGGGAGAGGTCGAAAGAGAGCGGCATATTTTGCAGACTAGCGGAACTTATACGAACACGGGCTCGCACCCTGACGGCTTCGATCGTGATTTCGCGAGTAAATTTGCTGATGAGCCCCCTGCCACCTATTGGTGCGTGTTTCGCGCGCGCTTCTCTTCTCACGTTGAACGGTGCCGACGAGGCACACAAGAAGTCCTGCTAAGAGTTCAGCAATAGTCATAAGCCAGGATTTCGGACACTCACCATTTTGGGGATAAAGAAAGCGGGGGTAGAAAGTGTCAGTTCTTTACGGAGGAATTCATTGTCCAGAAAGGGAAATTAAGCGGGAATGAACTTTGCTGTAAGTTAAGCAAATTCAGACACCCTTACTTCGATGGCAAATTGAAACTAGGTTGCGATGATCAATTCGAGACAATCAACAGTCAACTTGCCATGTGTCAGTCTCGTCCAGGGTGTCTGGGGTTTGCCATCATCTCAACTTCGTCAACCAAACAGACGCGTCGCGTAAACAAGGGACTCGCGCTCCCGTTCAAAATAGATAAACGTTATCTTTCCTTCGATAAGGCGGTGAGTACATGGACCATGTGCTCGTTGAACCAAGAAGTGCAGCCACTCCCCACCCAGGCCAAACGTCCCATGTATGGTTTTCCAGAATCCCGTCATGAACACATGTCTATTAGATGCCAGCATCCCTGGAACCTGCCGCGGCCTTCCGGATGCCTGCTATGCCGTCTATGATACTCGATCCACTGACAATACCCGTCGTCGCTATTAAGAAATTTCGACCTGGTAAGCTTCTCTTTAGTACCTCTGGCGCCGGACTTCGTAGGACATACAACTGACCTCTGTTTTGCTTTGCGACCCACCTCAAAGCAGCGATTTCGGTGAAAGTGCATCCACCGAGGAAAAAGACGACTGTAGTTGTTGTTTTCTCCCTCGGCCGGGCTGTTGACGTCTATCAATATAACACCTATGTCAAACACATTGTACTCACACAGAGAGGACATTGAGGGTGCAACCACACCCACGCCTTTCTGAATCACATCAACTGTCTCCCCTGGAATTAGTGCAAGAATATCTTCGAAGCCTTTCCAGCCCACTATCGGATGTGCTTGAACTTTTCCACCGGCTGGAGTGGGGCTTCCGTTTGAGTCAGCTACTTGACTCGACCGTTTTTCCTCGGCAGGGTTACTCAATACGCCTCCTTTCTGAGCGACACACTGTACAAGGCGAACACTAATGGGTGCATAGCCAGAATAGACGAAACTGATGTCGTTCTCCACTTCGTCAAGAGCTTCTGGGTTGTCATCGATGAGAAGACGAAGGGACTTTCGTATCGAAGAGAATGGATATTTTGACGTGAGCATTGACTGCGGTGCTGAAGCTGGCAGAGGATTTGGCAATAATATTGCAAGATTTGGGGCAGCCAATGATAGTAATAAAGGCAGAAAATGGTACCCATATGCCTAGCTTGATGTAATCAGAATACAAGAGAATGAACAATAGCGAATGCCGGACCTGTAAAAACTCTCGTTTGATGATCTCCAAAGCTTTGGCCTTTATGCCACCTGCAGTTATACTCGCAAGGCACAGCAGTCTCACAATGGTCTCCATTTCTGTACCCTTTGAGATCAAGCTTTCAATGGCTGCAATTTGCTCAGAAACATTGTAGGAAGCTAGGAGATCTATCGAACTAATTAGGACAAAGGATACTTTCACAAGAAATTACGAACTTTGTTGTATTTCCAACGACTGATTGAATTGCTCCGTACGGGTCATGGGTACCAATAGTTCAGACACTCCAGTATCTATCTCAGTGTTAGGACACGCCGCGGGAGATGAATGAAGGCATATGCTGCTCACGAAGGCGCAGAAATTGGTGCTCCGTCTGAAGGGCCCCTAGTTTACCAACAGCATCCCGTAGTTGCGGTATGGACCTTGCTTGTAGACTGGCCTAGGACACGTCTTTGGGTTATTGCGGTCGCAGTAAAACGCGGGTTCGCACCTTATACTCCTCCTCTAAACGGCGTGCCACTTTGTTCAGTTTCTTGCCGACTGAAGAAAAGTTTAGATCGCGTATTTCGGTAAAAAGTGAATCAGAAGAAGTCAGTCGATATTTTTTCTTGCTTTCTTTACGCAAAATCGTGGTCGAGGGAGATGTGGAAAGCGCAGGAGCGGTCGGGGCATTACTTTGGGCTCCTGAAGATGTTACTAGAGATGCAGGAAGCTCTACATTTGCTAATAGCACTAATTAGGACTGAACGAGCCGGAGAAGGTACTAACACCCACAGTTTCTGATGCCAATAAGCTCATCGATTAGACCCTCATATGTAAGTTGGGTAAGAAGGGGTGTAATCATATCGACGCGACGGTCTATCACGATGAGTGAATCGAATGTGTCAGAAACCTCTTGAAGAGTATCAGGACTAGAAGGGTCTCGAGATTGTGGTAGATAAGTCGTCAGAAGATTGACTAAACGCTGCAATTTACCCATAAGCTATCCCGCTGGAATTTGGTGACATCAGGACACATACCGCGGAGTGATCTCCTTTACCCAGGATGCGAGGAAACAGCCCAAATAGCTTCTGCAGGGTGATTAGAGCTTGTGCAGAATCATAGACGATGGTCTCATCTCCATCCTATTAGAAGCAAACTTAGCGAATTGAAATACAACAGTTGCAATGACTCACGACCCAGATCTCCTTGAATGCAGACTCGTATTCTAAAGATATGACATCGTCCGCAATTGGAATGAACTGCAGGTTGTAGGAAGATATTGTGATATCGCCCAGGATGCCTTCTTCCTCGAGCAATCGCGTTACTAACGAAGACAAACGAGGAACAAGGAGTAAGGTGTAGTTATGCCTAGAACCCTCACTCCCATGCCGTTTGACATGATCTGATCATGGTCAATCCTCGAGTCACGATACATAGAGCCAGCCCATACCAGCAATAATTTTAACAAATTTCACCATCGGTCGACACAGGTAGACAATGTTCGTTGTGCCGGACGACAGTGGTCCCGGTTCCAGCCAAAACATCTTGTCCACGCCATGATGCTGGAAGTCTCTCGTCAGAATTTGGGTGAAAAAACGAATAACTCTTCAGCACCTTAAGGAGGGCAACTTCAGTGACAAGGCCAAGTGGTCCCGCCAGCGACGGGTCTAGAACAAGTGTTTTTGAACCATTGACCTACGAAAAACAAAATCAATGCATAGCGAGGGCAAGACTTTATGAGAACTTTCGCGCACTGAATTGAGGGCATCAATTAAAGCTTTCTTGCTTATTTCTCCCAGTATACTTGTGTCCAAAGGGGGGTCATTCTCCGAAGCATTTCTCAGGTCTTCAGCAGGCATTGATTGAAGGGACTTGGGGCAACAGGCGCCCAAAAATATGTTACGTCATCAAATCACCTCTCCTTCACTGGGCCTCAGTATTTTCACGCTTTGTCCTGTAACTCGCACTTTGCTATGATACATTTGCGCTTTTTAAAGAGCATTAATCATACAGGCAGCGCGTATGATTTTATCTAGATAGAGTTACGACGAGCACTTCTTCCCTTAGTCTTGACATTGCCTGCACCGTCTCTGCCGTCAATAAACGCAGAAGGCAGCCGACCTTCGTCGGCACATTTCTCTAAAAATGCGACTGCGGATTCATATCCTTTATTTTGGATCTCCTCAAATTTGCTGAATTGAAGAGTCCCATACTATGGTCACGATCAGTCGCCTGTTCATATTTATAGAACAAAAAATCACCTCTTGAACAGGCATGGGTATGTACAAGCAACCAGGGGTAACCTTTGCGTCCTCCAATGTCTTCACACTCGAAACACTAAAAAAGAACAATCCGTGAGAGACGTATGGCGATGGCAGTGGAACGAGAGCTCACTAAGCCAACCGACTCTGGATCTCGGTAATCGCTGGGACGAGTCTAGCATTCGAGAATGGATTCCACCTATTGATTAAGAGCCACCACCCAGAAACATGGTCACCAAAGTTTCTTGGCGAATTGTCATCGACCTAGACATTCTTTGGGAAAAAACAATGGAGTAGGTAGAAGAGTACTCACGGATCCAACATCACAAGCAAACACAGCGTTTGCTCCCATCGACAACATAGCAGCCACCTAGATCTGGATTTAGAAATGTGTAATTAGGGGCTGAGGAGCTACACTCATTACAGGTAAGTTATCCACTGTAGATGCCAGTCAGCGAAAGTTGATTTTCACAGTAAACGTTGAGACACTGACCGTATCCACCGTCTACTAGCATGCTACCATTGTCGCATAATGGCGGTAGAAGGCCAACCAGTGTCATAGATCCCCCTGGCTCGACGAATTATTGATGACCGAGTTAGAGCTTACAGAATCAAGACTCACGGATGAAACGCCATGCGTAACCAGTTTCGTGGATCTCCATACGAGATGTGTTGATATTCGTCGTATTGCAGAAGAACGGCAGCCACATGTCTTCAATATGGAGGTCATAGAAAGCCTACATCAAGAGAAAAAAGATCAGGATGAAAGCTACCTTTGGGTTTCCCTTACTCACCTTGTACAAGGCACGATTGAATTCATGGCCCTGTAACACATTGAACGATTAAAGGAAGGTCAAGAAGGAAAAAACTCCATGCCGTAGTATAAGCCACGATAGGATACGTGACATCCGATAACATACGCCATATATTACCCATCCTGCCGCTGAAATGTTTCGCGCGCCCTGAACTAGACAGGATATCACCTTCACGCGCATAAAGGCCGCCTATGAGAGCGCCAATGCTAGTGCCTGAAAGTATCACTAGTGAGCCTTGAATCCAGCGAATACATGTGTCTCACCCCCTATATGATCTATAGGAATGCCGTACTCTTCAAGTGCCCTGATCAACCCCTGTCCAAAACTGTCAGCTCCAATCTCAATGAAGCAAAACGCACGTACGAGGTGTGATATTCCTCGCGCTCCACCGCCTCCAAGAACAAGTCCGATGGATCTGCCACACAACCGGCGAGCGAGTCGAGAAAAGTCATTCGTGTGAGGCATGCGTTGAGGACGAGGATCATGCGTTCCTCCACGGTATTTTTGTATCTCGTTCTGTACTTTGTCTTTGAGATTCTTCAGTGCAGACATAGGATCAGGATCTTTCGATATTAATGGAGTCTTCGGCATAGGCATAACAATTCCCTATAGTTTCACGAGATGAATATTGTGGTTGTTCGATGAGATATTTCACTTGCCGGCAGCTCCACATGCAGATGTTGGTGTATCCAGGGTCGGTTCTACATCGAACTATTTAGCGTGGATTGGTTTACTTCAGAGGCAAAGAATGTACCTTCAGCCACTCACGGGTCGAGCCAGGAACGACCGATCGGTCAGGGTGTAACAAAATCAACTCTTTTCGTGCCGTAGTTTTCATTGATAGGAGTAACCGTTCATACTCCCCAATACCAGGCTCATCGCCCATGCCAACCACCATGACACAATCCGCCTGAACATAAACAGGTCAGTGAGGTACCCAATGCTGACAGGGAACTTGTCTACCTGGCGAATGCAAGTCTGTGTCCAGGAGCTTGCGACAGGTGAGTCCACCACATATAGAACAGTGCGGTACTTCTGCTCTTGATCAGCCAGCCATCCAGCTGCCTTTAATTTTCCCATCCTCGTAAACGCATGACGACCCAAGTGATTCGACATGGACGCTTGGTTGAGATATGCGGTGCTTGCACCAATGCCTTCAAGTGCAGATTGAAGCTTTCGCGCGAAAACATCGATGGGCACATTGCGAGACACCGGTAGAACAGCGACAGTCTTCAAATTGTTATTATACCCAGCTTCTGAAGGCGGTTTGTTCCTCGATTGGGTTGGCAAGGAAGAATCGATTTGGTCCCTCACGCGCGAAGCTATCATTCGAAGAATTCTTGGAATCGATCAGAACCATGCCGAAGATGAGAATACTGTAACTACACTTACTGAGCAGTCGTCTGCGGATTACTGGCAGAGGCATCAGTATCAGGAACAAGGATCTTTAGAAGACTGCGCACCGAGCAGATACGGCGTTGAACAGAGTCTGGGGCATCCTGATCAGTTCTGTATCACGGATGGCATGAGCAGTGCTCCTGCGTGAAGAGCTTGTGATCACATCGAGCTCTCCAACTGTATCGCCTTGTCCGTACTCGCCTACGATCTTCATGCCGCCGTCATCATCTTCAGTGATGACACGAAGACGACCGTTAATAACAATGTAGAAACTATCACTCGTGTCACCCGGCCTCCAGAGAACTTGCCCTGCATTGACTTGCATCCAGTCTAGTGAAGCATCGATATGCAGCACTTCAAGTAAGATAATCAGTATCTCCTTGAATGAAAGACAGAGAGTGTTATACCAAGGGGTGATAGTAGTGAAATCAAGCGTTTAGCGAGAGTTAGGAGGACAATAGGGCGCTTCTCCAACAAGCGTTCAAGTGCATGTGAGGGTAGGAATCCGACGTAGGTATCAGTCTTGGACTTGATGTCAACATAAGAAGCACTATGACATAGAGAGGCTAAAAAGGGCATCAGACCGCGTTAACAAAAGGCTCGAAAGAACATACCAAGATACCCTGCGATTCCGCCTGGTTTTACGGTGAAAAGCAACTTATCCTCATCAGAAACCGGTTTCCCATCATTAGTACGAACTGGGCCAGCTCCTGCCCTCGTCTCAGGCTCGCTTTTGTGACTTATGGCCGGTAGAAATATGTCCAAAAAGCCCTCAATAACGTAGAAGAGGCCTGATATTCGATGAGCTTCAAGTACACAAAAGAAATATAAAGATGTACCGGTATTCAGCTCGCCCGCTTTTACGAGAGTCGAGCCCGCTGCAAAGTAGAGTATCTCCACTTCATTATCCAAGCCACTCATATATCCATCAGACGCCATGGTAGAAGATCCACCGGTAGTACTGGAAGCATCGTCGTTGAGATCCAGAAGTGACAAAGAACTAAAGGATGAGTTGAGCAGCCCGCCTGAAGAACGACGGTCGTCTGCGGGTCGTACAGCAGGTGAAGTTTCTACAGAGTCACTGCCACTAAGTGGAGGTTGAAGGAGACCAATTGACTTCGCTATGCAAGACATGACTTCCTCTCGCAAGTCGAAATCGTCTGCTGACAGGTTAGCCGCTCTCCGATGTTCAGAAGACTTCAGCGTTCGCGGTACCCGAGGTGTGTTTATGATACTCATTGAGCGGCCCGTTGGCCCACGGCGGTACGTGTCTTCAAGGTCATCGATCGAGCTAAGGAGATCACCCGCCTGTACCACATGCCGGGAGGGGAGATGCCTGGAAGAGCTCCCTGTAGGAAGACTCTGGAGTATCGGACGTGCTGGTTCGGCTGCTTTGGCTTTGCTACTAGGCTTAGCGGACTCAGCAGGCTTCGGGCTCTCCGTAGAGAGGGTCTTTGAAGACGTTGAAGCAGGGGACTGGGTGTATGAGAAATATTCACTCTCGGAATCAGAGCGCTCTGTACCATCGAAACGTGTCCGCAGGTAATGCAACCCACCTCCCTCATAGAATGAATTTGGTAGAGGGTGGCAAGCGATGTCGTTGATAGCCTTCTCTGTACGCAGCACTTCACTCGTTAAGCCCAGATATTTGTGAGCTGCATTGAAGGTCACGCGTGAAAAACGCGTCAAAATGACTGGAAGCAGAGTCAGATCAAGGCCCGTATTTCGACATGACCTGACATACCTTGTACGATGTGACCCGTAGCTTTCGGGTACTTCTTCGTGAGACGGCGA
>JH814814.1:343785-372984 GCA_000296255.1 Omphalotus olearius VT 653.13 | reverse complement strand
GAGCGTCGTGACGTCCCCTCGTCATTCTTACGCTACGAAAACTGCGAACAGGACACAGTGCTCATTGTTCCTTCTCGATCGTCCATATGTAAAGATATTTTTGATCAGAGTTGGATGGCCCAGGTCGCTTTGAAACGCGTCGAGCGAGATCTGGGCCTGTCGGCGCACTACGCGATAAATGACAATCGCACGTCTTCGCTGGCACCATCCCCACGGATTTCAAGTTATCACTCCACTACAGCATCCTTCAGGAGTACTTCATCAGAAAGCTGTTGTATTTCTGCTTCCTTCGAAAACTACCTTATTGCCAACTTTCCTACGAACGTCGTCAATTCTCTGTATACTGTATTCCTCACAGCCCTATCTTTGCCTTTGTCAATATTGACACTTGCCCTGACGATCGCATGCTACTATTCGAAGCCAGGAGCTTTCAGACTCCTATAGCCTCCTTAGGTTGTAATCCCTAGCAAATTCCTTTCACTGTTTTATTGTTTGGACCGTTACTTCATCTGTGCACTCCTGCAGGACCGGATTCCTTGTACATCTCTGTATATGATGCTTCACTGTGGTTGTACCTACTCTAGTCGTTAATTACTGTAATTAGTTGCCTGTTGCAGCTGAGTTCCTGAAAGTTGAAGACGTTGTGTGTCATTTGCTGAATTGCAATTTCTATTAAGGGATAATGAAACCTCTTGATCTATGTAGTAATCGACAGAGAAGAGTGTGGTAGCCTGTCAGGCAAGTGGTCGGGTCTGTCTTCTTTTGGAAATCTGACCTCCATATATGGTTATTTTTTCGGTCGGCGAGCCGTGCGACCGAGTCCGCGGGAGTTTCTCTTCGTCTCTTACCATCACAAACTTCATTCTGCTCCTCGGAAACACAATGATCTACACTTGTCTTCGGAGTACCTGAGTTGCAATATTCATATATCTGCTCTTGTTCTCTTGTCAAAAGAAACGAGATTTTTTTTGTCTTCTTCGTGCTCTCCGCGGAATCTTGCATCGCGCGTCTCGACTTTGGAGGAAGTTGCTGCTCGACCTGTAAGCAGTCTGATTCAGGCCTAGCCTCTACGTCGCTCGCTTTCAGTCTTGCGACAGATGCAACTTAGAGACTCGATATCAGTTCTCGCGCTGCAGTGTATGCTCAGCCCTGCCTCGTGATATTCTGGGCCAAGAATTCCCTTCTTCTGTCGTGTTTCAAGACGTTCAATACAAAGTATGATTGCACACTTCATTTCGAGTACGTGACTCGTTGAAAACTTACACCTCAATCCATCTCACGACTCGGAAGTTCAGGGATTTAGGTTTTTAGTATGTCGGTCCAACTGCGGAGGTTTGTCTCTGGTCCGCCGCGGGCAAGCAATTCAAGTAGTGCATATTTCCGCTCCTTTAACGCTGAGCCTGCACCTTGAAATTCAGCAAGAAGCCAGAGGCGAGTCTCAGCTGGTTGATTACCCGATCGAATTTCAAAATACCATGTTCGGGCGGACCTTTTCCCTTGTTTTTGTGTGCGATAGGGAAACACGGGATACCGCTTTCCATGCTCAATTACGTTTTTCTTTGGTCTCAGGATCGCGTTTGCGCCTATTCCTACCGTTATTCAGAAAAAGAGGTCGAAAAACATTCAAACTAAATGAGCACCCCTGAGGTCTTACTCGATAGACCTCGAGGTCAGCGTATAGTTCATCCGCCTGCTAGTCCAGGGTGTACTTGGTGCTTGATGTCGTCTCAGGAAAAAATTCTCTCTGTGTCATGAATATCTCCTGGCATTTACACACGCACAGTCGACTCGTATTATTATCAAACACGAGAGGCGACCATTTGGAACCCCATTGGATGAACAGCACATTATAACTCTAATTTCTCAGTATAATTGCCCCATCTTTCAGTTGACCTCGTCAGTTTCTTTTGATTCAGCCTGATGACTACTCTTCTTCAAGCACCCGCTCTGGATTATTGCCAGAAGAGCAACAATATTCGTGGCCGTAGACTCAGTCAGACGCCATCTGTCGACTACGGCTACGCGATAAATCAACTTCGTGGTCGCCGTTTCAGCCTAAACCCACCACCACCGTCACACCTTCTGAAAGGCGAGGTTCGAGACACAGCATACAATGATAATGCGGTCGATGATAGCGAGCTCCCTGCTCTGGACAAGACTTCTGCTGCACCGGCGCTTCCTTCGCCTCTATGCGACGCGCATGTATCGGGGTATTCAACAAACGTCCATATCTCTAGACATCAAGTAGCGTCAGCGGCAGTCTCTGCTAATACCGTCTTGGATACCCCTCCAATCGAGAGCACTAGAGCAGCCTCGGTGATAGAGGTCAGAGAGGATATCGACCAAGCCGAGGTTCTATCTCAAAATCTGAAGCGCCGATTGATCAGTGCATTCTTTGTCTATTTTCTTTGTGGATGGGGGGACGGAGGTAGGAGTTTGCCCAATGTCTTATATCCAGACGAATGCTGACCATGTTCTACAGTCACTGGGACTGTACTGCCTTGTACGTATGCCATTATTTTTCAATACACAGACAGCTAAGTCTTCACCTCACAGATCTGAAGGCAGAATTCCACTTGACTGATATGACATCCTCACTTCTATTCACCGGTACTACTGTCGGGTCCGTACGGCCACTCGTGTCGGCCCCGGAAATTGTTCTGACCTACTAATCCTACAGTTTTTTCTTGGGAACACTTTCAGTTGAGCGTGTCTCACACGCGCTCGGGTTTTTCGACCTCAATGCCACGTGGCGCTCGATCGTCCCAGCATTCCCATTCCTTTACCGCCTCACTGTATTCAGACGATCCCGAGTATTACTCGGATTCTCCGCTTCCCAATCGAGATATGTGACGATGCTACTGGCCTGCATCGTACATTCTAACTTTTTTATTCTGATGGGAATACAAAAAGGATTTTCGGCGATGTTCATGGCATACGTGATTGCCTCGTTTGCCAGAGCGCTGTTGACAGGTAAGGATTGGTCTTTTTCACCAAATTTGCATCTGAATGATTTTTCTAGCGAACCTGTAAGAACCTTTAACGTGCAGTGTACTACTAGCATTCATTTCACGTGTTGTCCCAGGAACTTATACCTTAGCACACAAGGTCCAAAGGCAGCCCTAGGTTACGCCTTTGGTTTTTGGAGTAGGTCAATATATCGGTTTCTTTTCAGCCGTGTTTACTGTATCTACAGGTCTCGGTGGTGTATGTGCCCCCATCGTATGTCAATCCGTCATCGCCACTGGAGCACCTTGGCCGAATTTTTATTTCGGGTCTCTCGTTGTATCTGGCGTTAATTTCTGTCTCGTGGCTTATTCATTTCGCCCAACTTTGAAAGAGTTCTATGCAGAAAGGAGACTGGCGTTGAGGGACCGCTCAGGGAGTCGTGCCATTCTTGGGTCAGAGGCTAAAGGTCTCGGGGTCGAAAGTTCTGTTGAGACGGGATGCATTGATGGTGAATCGAGCCCATCTTCGTCCTCCTCGACTATAGAAGTGCCTGAAATTGAGAATAGTAAGTGATGGGTTCCATTAAACACGCCGTCACCATACCAATAATCGTTAGCCTTACATCGTGCTCTGCGCATGCCTCGTCAGTGGGCTTTCTCTGCATTCGCCTGGCTGTATTGTGGATGGTGAGTTTGCCCGTTGTGCTTTCCGAGCTTGATGCTTACTTGCATATATTTTGTGTAGCGAGGCTGCATTTCAAGGATTCGTAAGGGCCTATCTCTATCCTGATTCATAGGCTTTTAACCCCAGCGGATCATCGCACAGATAATATCTTACTTATTGGCTACTCGGGTACATATTGACCCTTGCTGCCAACCGACCATGAGCTTACCTCTCGCTTTCAGCACGCAAATTCGAAGACAGTCGGTTATGTGACCTCTGGATTCTGGGGAGGAGAGACTGTCGGGCGGTTCCTGTGGGGGTATCTTGCGTCTAGGTTTCTATATTTATCATCGTCCGTCACATCCATGCACTGATGAGCGGAACTCACTCAAGGTTGGGCTTCACGCAGCGGAAGTATATCATGATGGGATGCCTGTACGTGCCTCTTTTTAAGCCAAGCGCATTCGCTATAGCCTAATTTGTCTGTTACAGAAGTAAGCATATGACGCTCTTAGACGCTGTCCGACATTGATAAGTTCATTCAGCTGTGGCTCTGGCCATGCACATTCTCATATGGATCGTAAATTCCAATATCGAGAACGCATTTTCGGCATGTATCATTGGTCTCATGTACGGCCCTGTTTGGCCCGCATCGCTGACTATGACGAGCGAAGTTTTGCCAAAAGACGTTCAAATGGTGTCCATGGCTCTACTGTAAGCGAAAGTCTTCTTAACTGTTCTTCCTTCCCTCACCACCTTCTCATCAGTTCCGCACTTGGAGGTATCGGTACTGGTGAGTTGTGCTGCAGCTCGGAATACCACATCTTTTTGAGACTGTTCTTCCAGCGCTTTTCCCATTCATTACTGGGGTTATTGCCAACAAAAAAGGGGTACAGGATCTGCCTTATCTGACTGTTCCGCAAGTTGCTGCATTGCTTTGTGTCCTGGTGTTGCTTCCCTCCAAGATACCTCTCAAGATATCGAACTAAACTCTGAATATTGAATGTGGACGCGGGCGGCCATCAAATGCACAAATAGGGTTTACTATGGTTTACTATTGTGGAATTATTTTTGGTTGTAATGAATTAAGCAGCGACGTCATTTTAGTGCGTCACTGTGAATTGCAATTGGGAGAGCAACTATTAAACTGACCTGGCAGTGACCATGCCAGCCCCCAGTCAGCCCTGCAACCATGGTCTTGAATCCTTTCATGCTTATATACCAGTTCATCCAGTTTGTTCTCGCAAGACTTCTCTCTCCAACACCACCATCACCCTATGCTCATCTCACTCGTCCTAGAATCGCCATCATCGGTGCTGGCATCACTGGCGTTTCCTCGGCCGCTCATTGCATAGGCCATGGTTTCGATGTTACAATATTTGAGGCAGGACCACGCGAAGAACTTGGAGGAATATGGGCTCGCGTCAACAACACGTCTGGGTTGCAGATTCATAGTTTGATGTACCGTTTCTTCCCTAGCGTGCAGTGGAAGAACAGTTATCCCAATCGCGAAGAAATCGTTGATGCTATCGTCGATTTGTGGAAGAGCTATCGCTTGGAAGAGAAGACCAAGTTTGATGTCAGGATTGAGAGAATTTGGCAGGATAAGGATGAGCGGTGGTATTTGAACAGCGAGCAGTACGGTAATTTTGATGGAATTATTGCTGCTGTGGGGTGAGCATGGTCTTGTTTTTGTGCTTCCAAGGCGTGAATAACCCCTGCAATTGCACAGGACTTGCGGGGACCCAAAGATACCTCATATTCCTGGGCAAGACAAGTTCAATGGTGGTATATTACACTCGTCGCGTCTGGATGGCACGAACGCGAAAGATAGAAAAATTGTTATCGTAGGAGGCGGCGCCTCTGCTGTGGAGGCTTTGGAATTCGCGTCCGCTGCTCAAGCCGGAAAAACAACGATTCTGGCTAGAGTGAGTTGTGTCCTTTTTCATCTAATCAACATCTAACCACGCTGTTCAGTCTGATAAATGGATTATTCCTCGGAACGCTGTCGTTGATATGGTCCTAGCTTTGAACGTTTTTGGTCAAGAGACCATCTTCTCTTGGATACCAGAGACGTTCCTGCGCTACTTTTTCTATCGCGACCTCTCAGATCTTGCACCTGTAAGCACGGGAATCTTTGAGGAGACGGTGAGCTATTCCATAACTATGAAACCGATTCTCTTTTAATGACGAACGATCTAGCCGATGGTAAACTCAGACGTGCTTGACAAGATCCGCGATGGTAGTGCTGCCTGGTTGCGAGGGGACATCCTTGGATTCGCTGAAAATGGGATCCGATTCAATGAACGCGCAAGCGGTGTTCCAGCTGGTGGTCCGGGGAAAGAAATACTCGTCGAAGCTGACATCGCCATCATGGCTACAGGCTTCACCCGCCCTAAACTGAGTTTTCTCCCTGATGAGTGTTTTGAAGAACCCTACAACCCACCTAACTGGTACCTCCAAACATTCCCACCTCCGCACATGTCTGTGTGCTGTAATAACTGCACATATGTCAACGCTATCGGCACAGTTGGGAACTATCACATAGGCATTTACACTCGCTTATTGTTGATGTTCCTTGTGGATCCTCTGACGCGACCGAGGGAGAGTCTGATGAAGGCGTGGATTGATATGACGAGGTTGTTTAAAAGCCGCTCTTCGACGCCAGCGTTTGATTTCTTCACGTATACGGAGCTGATGTGGTGGTACTTGTTTTGTGTAGCCATCAACCCTTTTCGGTGGAAGTGGGCGCTGTTTGTCTTCTTTGGGATTGGTAAAGGGTTTCCATTAAGCTTTGTCGAGAAAGAGGATAAGCTACGGAAAGGATCCGGTTGGAGTCGGAACACAAGAACTAACGTGAGGAGATGAAGAAAGAAAACTAGTAAATGTATAAGATACTGTACATACATATATATAGTAGAACATTTATTGCTCTGATCAACAATTTTGTTCGATTCACCATTCATCATTTGGTAATAGGTACAGTAGGGGGGGCTACATGAGGACAGCTTTAACAAGCACAACGCTGTAAAGTAGTATATGCCAGTCTAACACACGGCCAAGAGAGCATATACATAGACGGATGATTGGTTTGATTTTGGGATGGTGAATGGAGTGAACGGGAAAGAGGCAGGAACACAGGCAATGAGATACGAGATAATAATATATATATAATAGAGTTGGGAAACCAAATGCAATGCAGGATAGCGAGACAAGAATTATTGACAGGTATACGCGGTGGCCAATAGCGTAACTTGAGGAAAGGGAGAAGGGTCGAAGCACAGGATGACAGGAACAAAGACAGAGGTCTCGCAGGTCTGTTACACGGCGACGAGGTACACACACGTACACGGAAAACGTGTTTTATTTTTTCGAGTCCGAATAAGGTTAAAAATATTCTGTATGGGAATTGACAGTTATATATCAGCATTATAGCGGTATTCGAAGAGAGATGATTCCACAGACTCACACAGAAAATATTAACGCACGACCTGCTGATGAAAAGTCAACAGGAGCAGGGCATCTTCGACTTTGATGCCACTTTTCATAGACATTTTCTCCATCTCGGCAACAGCGGCGGAGTCTAGTGCGGCAAGGCTCAGAGTACTGAGTGTTACCTGGGGCCTTTCTAGTTGTTTATTTGGTGGTGGGGGTGAGCGAGAAGTGACGGAACTAGGAGTCACAGCCTCCTCGTACTCGTCTTCGCTGCCACCATCTGAAAGAGGACCACTATGAGGCGGCCCCTCATCGTCGTAGTCCATAGACTCTGAGGATGAGCGGACAGAAGGAGAGCCAGAGCGAGATACGGACGCTGAGTAATCAGGATTATGGAACATATCTTCATCGTCCTCGTCGCCGCTACCTGCCTTTTTAGCTCTCCTCCGGGTAGTTTGCCGGAGGTTCCGGAACCAGTTAGTGACTTTGCCGAGGTCCCTGAAAATGGTATGACGCATGATGAGATCAGACAGCCCCAAATCAGGAAATAATAATAAATGACAGCTTACATTCCGATTTCCTGCGCGAGCGCCGACCGCTCCTCAATCGACGGATGCGCTGTCTTTAGGTACATGTCTTTCAGTGCGTCCAGTTGGTACGGCTCTGGTCGAGTCCGTCGAGGCCGTGAATGTATCGCTCCTCCATATGGCGTAACACTTCGTCTCTGTGCCATCCTGCGCAGCACGGTGTCATGATACGGGGGCGACAGACTTCGTCTCTCCCGTGCAGCGACACCGAGCGACGGATGATTCGTCGCAGGTGGAAGCCCCAGCGACGGGTGGTAAGTTGGTGGTGGTGGAGGGAACGCGGCATACGTCCGAGTCTCCATAGAGTATTCAGAATGCGACTGATTAGCCGCTGTCACATCCGAGTCTGAATCCTGCCTCTTTTTAGCAAGACTGCGTTGATTTTGGAACCAGTTGGTGATACTTTGATAACGCCTGTCCTATCTTCAGTTGCGACTCTGGGAACAGAGACCAATGCTTACATTCCAATTCTATCCGCCAGTTCCTGCCTTAGCTCAGTGGAAGGGTGGGGGTTGATGTGAAACAGTTTTTTGAGTTCTTCAATTTGCTCGCCGGAGGGTCGTACACGCATCCGTCGAGGCATGTTTTCGTGCTCTGAAAGGAAGTGGGTGTGTTCCGGGTTACCAGCGTAGAAGGCAGACCAAGTACGAGCACCATCAGGTGCCTCAAATGAAGCAGGATTAAGGCGGTGCTCTACGGGCAGGTAATCGTCGTCGTAATACTCGTCAAAGTCAGCCGTACGAGACGTCGCAGAGGCTGAAGAAGAAGAATTAGACTGATGAGATGCATTTATAGGCGATACATCATATGAGACCGGGGGTCTATTGATGGTCCGCTTCTTTGAGCTTGCTCGTTTGTTTTGGAACCAAGCGTTGACAGTCTTGGTCTCCCTGGGAGTCGAAGCGCACGGAATGAGAACAAGACAAAGAAAAGAGAAATAAAGATGCATACATTCCGAGACGCTCGGCCAAGGAAACCCTCAGATCTAAGGTAGGGTGCTCATCTCTTTCATAGAGCTCGTTTAAAGCAACGAGCTGCGCGGGAGAATGTCTATGGCGGGGCTTCTTCTGCTTGTCCTTCAAGTCAGAAGACGGGGAGCTCGTAATTGGAGGCATTGCTGTCGACACGATGGACGACGAAAATGAGGGCAGGAATGAAAGCAGAGGTTTAAGAAAGAGCCGCTTTATGACAAACCATAATTATTATTGAATGATCTTTATGCGCGGCATATAGATCTCCTCGAAAAAATCTACTGTACAGCTTTCCCACGCAACTCAATTCTAATAAACTCTTTTATCCCTCTTCAAATCTCTTTCTTATGTTCTTTCTTCTTTCTTCACTTCACATTTTATTTCTCTTTCTACTCATCTCTCACATTCTAACTGCTCTTTCAATCTTCATCACACGAGCACTTCCTTTTCCGGCTATACAAGCTACGCTAAGCTACGTTGTGTCATTCTCGCTAAGACATCCTATATAGTCACGACACCCCTGATAATAATCTAAATCAAATCCATCTGTGCATTCAGGCGTCGAAATAGCAGCTGGGTACTGTATCTTCCTCTCAGCCTCGTTGCAAACCAGGTGGGAGTCAGACTGCTTACATGCGGCTGTAACCCGGGCCTTATGAGAACGAAAACATACTCCAGTGCTGACTGGAGTGATACCCTGATAGCTGGTCCCTGCATCCAGGCAATGCATCCCGTCCCGGGCATCTCCTTTCCTTGCAATCAGCGAGTAAGTAGCGAAATATCTAAGTAAAGAGTAGCTGTTCTACTACTGCAGTATTGATTGACATCTAAGGTATACTTCCATTCCGCGCTGATATAGATGATAAACATTCATGATGACGCCGGGCCGATATTCTTTATCCATGCCCCAATTGATCCTCTAAAAGACATAGTTAGCAAAGAGCCCGAGGTATGAGGTAGATCACTCACAGGAATCCTTCGTGTCGTAGAAATAGTGCACGCTTCGTGCCTTTGCTCCAGAAACGTATGGCATATGATAGCGTTGAAATCGTTGCTGCGTGTCCTACAAAAGGTAAACACCTCAATTCAGAATCAGCGAGACACCTAAATTTGATTACCTCTGATGAAGCATCCACCAAAATATATCCGATCAAGGTTGTATTTTTCTGCATTCATGAACCTGAATGAGGCGTCAGCTTTATTATCACGTAAATAAGGATATAAGCATACGCAATCTGCCCAATATTGTTCGAAACAGCATATAGCAGACTCTTGCTGATGTCTTCTGCGGAGAACTTGCCCTTTTCGCGACCCTTCTTGAACACTTTACCAAATGAACTAGCGATCAGCGTGGACTTGAGACCTAATCGACTATAGTCCTGTCCGTATATATCGCCGACTAGCATGTCTACACTGGCGTTATCGCCGCGTTCCGAGAGCCTCAGCATCTCTATAAAAATTGTGTTGGTTGGTCGATAAAGACGATCTGAAAAATGGGGAAAGAGACGTACCATCGAAAGTCGTTGCGGGAGTAAGAAGACTGAGCAGTCCCCATAAGGTTCCCCCACCTAAACTTGTCCCACTGATACGCTCAAATGTGCCGTCTTCATCAATTCGGATGATCGACACTCCTGACCCAATATTGACGAGGAGGCAAGGTAGTTGAGGTGTGGGGTTGCTTTCAAACGTGACGGAAAATTGAGGTGGATCAGGACTTGGGCGCTCTAAAGAGCGGTCATACGAAGGAGACTTTGATGATGAGGTCGTCATGGAAGGTGGATGGGACACTGATTGAATAAGTTCATCGGAAAAGTAGTACACCTCATCTGGAATGAGAGTGATGAACTTCAGGCCTTCAATCAGACATTCCATTTCGTCTTCCCTCCTCACTTCGACGCATAGCGTATCCTTGAACAGTTCATAGAATTTGTGCGCCCCACCACCGGTAGCCATAATTTTAACGCTCTTCCTCATATCTTCAATCGAGACCTCGTTCACCTCCGCCGAACGTTCAATCAAAGATTGAATAAACTCGACGCATTCGTGAATATTGTCCGTCTCGAATCTTTCGAAATTCAGCGAGCCTCCGGGGAAATTCTGAGAAGCTCGCCGGAGCATGGTATCTCTGAAGAGCGTGCTATCAAAGCCGCCTACGTAGTTCTGAGCATCGAGAACCAGAGGTGTAAGAGCTCCATTATGTCTAATCGACGAACTTGACGGGGAAGAAGGCGTGAAATTAGACTGTTCGTTGGATGGCGATATAGATCGTGGTGTCGATAACCCACTTGGCGGACTCGAAGAGCCCCGAGTGGCAGCTATGGATGGCGATGACGGCGGTTCTGGGGACCGTGTAAAATACACCACTTTCGCCAGGGAGCCCCCGACCTGGATATCGGGATTAGCTGATAACACAAGAGCAGGAGTAGCTTGCAATGCTCACATCCACCGCTATGTGCGAGACAGGCTCAATGTGATTGGGAAAATAAATCCCTCGACTGTCCCTGGTCTAAACATAGTGAAATGGAGTGTTATGAGTTAAATTCGACCGCAGCAGTAACCATGATACGTACCTCAGGGGACGACTCCTCCAGTATCACTGCACCGCGAGTATCGACATGAATTACTTTAGGGACCGGTAGCGATGGGTTTGGCATTGTCAGAGACAGTGAGGAGGAATATTCAGGGTATTAGACGGTTCGATAACAAGAGCAAGTTGGACATCAACCGTTTTGTTGGGGTAGACATCGGACGGTTTCACATCTTACGATTTTAAGACAAATTCTAAGCGGACCACAATTCACCCCGGTCAATGAATTCCACAACAGAACCGAGTCCAGCGGAGTGCCGAGAATGCTGCATTTGCTTCACATTATACCCGGCTATACTCCTCTCTCAATTCTATCACCTATGGGAACAGCTCTCGCGGTAGTTGGCGTGTACATATCATTACATACAGCTCTTCTATACATCGTCTACTCAATAACACCTTCTGGTCCATATTACATATCTAGCGCGCGCTTGCGTGCATTCGAAGAAGCACACGAATACTGCTATGGCGATATGAGTGGATTTACGCAAGAAACAGGACTACACCTTTCATACATATGAAAGGACGATTTTCGACAGAAGCAAGCCCTACACCTGCAACAGCGTAACCTGTCGAAGATGCTTGATGATCATTTGCGGCAACATGAATGGTTAAGAAATACCGATGAACGCAACAGCCTCAGGTCCATTGGCACGTTTATTCCAGACAGCATTTCCCGAGACACCAAAGTCATAAACACCATCTGCACGTCCGGAGGTAGAACTCCACTGGCAAAACTAGGCCCTGCAGGACCATAGACTCGGACCATACCTACAATGCTTGCTGAAATAGCGTTCTCGTTTGTCGCCTCTGAACCGTTCAAACGAGGGAAAAACTACGAATCCGATGGCGTGTTTTGCGTGGAGTTCTGGCCTTCAAGCTTCAACGTTCAACGGTCATTTAACCCGAGAAACTTTTGCTGAAAATGTTCAATTTGCATAGGTGAACAAATCAATCTGCACTCAAGTCCGGATACGTACTCGAGCTGAGAATCCATCTATACAAAGCCTCAATATTCAATATTCAATGCAGATTCCGCAGTTGAAACAAGAAACATCGCTTACGGATCCTTTAACCATAGCTTCTATTCACGAATGAGAATGACGATCATCATGACAAGTTCAAGGAAATACCTGTACCCTTCATTCTAAGAAGACATCAAAGAACAGATCATGCCAGAAAATAGCGGAACTTACCTTGTTTAGTTCTGGGACTTGGACAGATCGTGAAGGTAATATTAGTTTCGATCCATGTTGAGTAACTTCTAGTTGGACTTCTTGGTCCTCATAGAGGCTATTGTCACAAAGCTAACCTGTCAATCTCGGGCTCATCCTAACCAGAAAGTCGTCGAGCTTTAGATCTTCTCCGACAAGAGCAGCGCAATTTGCTCAGTATACCGAAGCAGCTAGAAGGTTTGCAATACCAGTGTCGGACAAAAGTCACTTATTGCGCATGAAAAGATCCTAGCATAGCTCATTAATTGTGGCTGGAGATGTTTGCTTCAGTTTCATTCTCGAACAGAGTCTTGAACGGGTCTTGAATTTAAGTCCACTCACCATTCGGATTCCAGATACTCTAGCAAAACCTGGATGTAAGCCACGAACATGGCTACAACCTTACACTGTACAGGACGAGCAGGGTAGTAATTCCGATCATTCCAGCTTTATGATGCGGTAAAAGTTTATGACCATTCATAACGATAAGGCGAGATGGCCGAGCGGTCTAAGGCGCCAGACTAAGGACCAGAGCATTGGATGCTCACCTAATCTGGTCTTTCGGGGCGTGGGTTCGAATCCCACTCTCGTCACCGTCGTTTTTCTGCCACTACACTATCCAACGAAGGTTTTATTTTAGATAAATTTTAGGTGAGACACTCGATGTGCAACGAACGCTGGGTACTGATTACCCAAAGGACGTCATAGACGAGTACACAGTATTATAGCTGGTCGCTCAAATGGCTCGATTGTTCTGACAGTGACTCCCACCTGATCAGCACTATCTAATAATCTATTACTCGCGATCGTTTCAAGAGCAAGCGGCGTTATAAATGCTGGCCCCGTATGTATAAACCGATTGGAAATAATATAATTATCCTGAAAACATTGACATTGTAGAAAAACAGGAAGAAATACAGATAACACGCTACCCCATTTAACCCCCAACAGCAGCGAGAACGAGGTCGCAGACCTCCTGTTGTTCTGCTCGCACCGCAAGCTCGAGGGTCACTCCTTGACCTTTTGAGAATGTCATACGACACCGTACAAGGACCTTTCCACCACCGCCTATTACCAGACCCGATAGCTGGAGGGTATGCACTGAGGTGGACTGAGGAACTTCGGTACCCCCAAGTGGCTCCATTTTAAGGACCTCAATAATTGAATCACAAGCAGCTGCATAAAGAGATGATTTTTTTAGCCTGGCAACTTGTTATTGAATAAATAAATTGGCTTACCTTTGAGACTTTCCATAGCAGAAAGCGAGAAAGTCTCGGTCGCACTCGGCCCAGCACGTAATCTATCCCACTCTGATCCAAATGTAGCATAACTGGGAACAATATAATCTCCACCAGCGCTCAGTTCAACTTCCTCAAGCGCATACTCGTCCTCGTATCCCTCTTCCTCCGGTTCACCAGTTGCAGGATCGACCTCCTTGCTAACGAATTTGAGAACACAGGAGAAGGACGCAACGGCATACTGGTCTGGAGACGAGCGCGTAAATGAAACGTAAACAATGCCCGGAGATGTTGAAGATGAGATTGAAGGGATGGGCATGATGAAATCTTCGACTAAGCTTGAATCATCAGAGTCAGGTTGCATGAGAACAGTCACCCCTTCTAGAACGGTATCCGGCAAAGTATTTGAAACGTTGAACTGGTGGACCAACGATGAGTTTTCTCAGGATGAATGTAAAACCTCGCACGTACCTGGAATACAACGTGTTCTTTGAAGATATGCTTGACACATGTGACTTGATACTCTGTCTCGCTCTCCGTAAGCTGTGAAGGAGTAGCGCTGCTGTTGAGCACAGGCCCGTATGAAGCGAATTCGGGCACTTCCGCAAGTTGTTGAGCATAGGCGGATTGGGTTTCCGCGGCAGTGGGAGGAGGAGGAGAATCTGATGTCTTCTTAGTGGTAGGCACGCCAATAGTTTCTAATGTGCTCGGTCCTGCCATAATGTGAGAAGGGATAATTGACGGGTGTCATCATGACTTACGAGCAGCATCCTGAGCTGCCTGCGCACGACTAATCTTGGGGACGGAAGAAAGATCCAGTGGTTGTGCAGCTGCAGCGGGGTCTTTGACGTATGCTACTAATTTCGATTCGAGCGCAGCTAAAGAGAAGACCGATTCTGTGAAGTACCCGTTCAATATCAATACAATGATAATTTGCAGATTCTCCCTACCTTCCTTGACATAAGCATTGGCGAGTTGCTTTTCCTTGAATACTTTCAGATACAAGGCGGCACGGTCCCGGACTTCATCGTCAACATCATCCAAGCATCTGTTCTTCACGTGTCAGATAAGCTCGTTGGCAGAAGACGACGAAGCTGACCGGTTGAGCAATACACCAACACTCTTCTGTAAAGCACTGTCCGCCGAATTCACACCAAACTTGGCTAGACTAGCGACCGCGGCTGCCCGAACAGTCGCATTCTCCAGAACCACCCGGTTATAGATGAATCTTATGTACTTGGCGGGCTGCGGTGATTTGGGTCCCTCCATACCTAAAAGATGTAAGATTCGAACTGAAAGTTTCGTGAATTCACAGTCTTCGATGAATTCGCAGAGGTGGGAGAGCGCTTGTTCCTTGCAGTCACGAATGAACTTGATCATGTCAAAGATTGCCTCGACAACTGCACGTTTGAAGTCGTAGCCCCCTTCATCACGCAAAACACCGGATAGGAAAGTAAGCATAGAGGCGTGTTTGGTGGGGAATTTGAGGCACAAGGAACGAACAGCATCGACGATAATCACTCTGAACTCGTCACTGATTTCGGCCATGAAGCCAGTGATTTGTTTGATGAGACGATCAACAGATGCCTCATTCCCGGTCTAATGGTAGGATTCAGCACAAAATCTTGATTAAGAAGCAGCAGACAGACCTTCAGCAACGTTGTGATGGCGTAGGTCGCAACACTTCTGTTCGAGTCTGTAATGAGACCCTCCAAGTCGACGTTACAAGTGGCAACGCTGGCAGGATGAGTGAGAGCAAGAGCGGCAAGTGTTCGGGTAGCGGCGAATTTAAGAACAGGCTTCGGTGACGACAAGAAGAGTTGCAGCACTATGTTACAAAAATTTAGAACCTAGAAGGGGGAGAGATAAAGAAAGACTTCACCAGTAATAGGTTTGGTCAATTGTGCAGCGGTTACATTTCTCATCTCACAAATTGCGCGAGCAGCTTCTAGGTTGACCATGTCACTCTTGTGACGAAGCCAGCCTTCCAAAAGGTCAAGCATCTGGCGCTGTACGCTAACGGACGCGTCAAAAACCATACTATATGCTTTTGTAAGGAAGATAACGTACTTGGGATCTTCTTCCATCACTTTGGCAGCATACCGAATCAACATACACAGTGCCATGGGGTTCTTGAGGGTCGTCCCAGCTCCAGACTTGCCTCCACCGAGCTGTTGGATCATCTTTGTAACAGCCATTCTGTCTTGCTGCCGCATGAAGTATAACAGACCGAGAGAATGATACTGTGTAACATAGCTCGAAGACGGTACAACTTGCTGAGTGCTACCCGAAGAACTGGAGCCGCCGAAGCCAAGGTACGAGCCACCGCTGGATGTGCTAAACAAACTGCTAGAGGATTTCGCATTGACGGCTTCCTGGACTTCATTAACCCATCGTTTAACGACATCTTTGGCAAATGGGAATAAGTGATATGATGAGACGAGAGCGGCTGAGGATATAGAGGGGTTGCGATCGACAATAGCAGCTTTGAAGAACCGTTCGACACCTTGTGCCATTGACGGCTTCAATAACGCGTCAGTAAAGGTTCATTGTAATTGGAACGCCGGACGCACATCTATGATTCGGCAGAGCGCTCGGATTGCATTAGGCCGATAGATAACCTCTGAATTAGACTGCATATCCTTCATGATACTGCTTGTGACCATAATCACATCCTCTGCTGTAGTCGCAAGTTCTTTTATGGCGAGGTATACGGCTTGGCGCAGGGCACTCTGGATAGAACAACGAGCCATTGAGTATTGAAAATGAGCAGTGCAAATCGGCAACGTACATCTTTATGCTGGAACAATTTTGTAGTTCCAAAGAACAGAGTCGTCGCCTCCTGAGTTCCGAACGTCTCGCCGACATAAAGCAAATAAACAATTCGCGTGAGTAGTGCCCTGCACTTCCGTGGACTAATCGGTGATTCATTGAAGACGCGAGCTTCTTGTATGATGGTTGTCTTGTTATTGTAGTAGGAGCTGAGGCCGCTTTCGTCCTCCTTTTTCGACTGGAACGAAAGGGCGAATGAAGCCATCGCTAGCGATTCCGATGAGCTGTCTTGAGACGGAGGGTGATCACTGTTTTCTGTGGACGTGGATCTTTGATGTGGTGATGTTTGGCTGCATCTTGTCGAAAACACAGCCCACGCAATCCACACAGATCTAAATTTTGGAATTTGAATACAAACTGCAACCCAAGATATTTACTGCAACAACAATACGTATTTCTTTTCTAACAACACACATATAACAACTACGTAACAAAGCGCCAGGACAGTCAACATGGTCGACAGGAATAAGTGGGATGAGTAACGAGCGACAAACGAAGAAAAATGGATCGTAAGGGAGGAAGGAAACGTATCGCTGTGACCGTTCATTACAAAGTAGAAGAGGTTTCTATTTGTGAAGCATCGATTCGACCAATTATTGAACTTCCCTCGTGAACCGCTCTTCGATGATCAACCTACAACAACACACCACCAAACCTGAAGACCTAGTCAGCCACCACAGACGCGGCGCCCTCTCTCACCGACACACCCTCAGCCATAGTTCGGCCATCGTTGCGAACCTATGTGAGGGGGAGGTGAGAGGACTACAAAGGCTAGAGGAATCCAGAAAACCTGATAATAGGGGAAAGGATGAAGGGGAGAGATGATCGTAAGGAGTGTAAAAGTGTGTGGTAAGACGATGAATTGGAATGAGGAAGCGATGTAAAAGCACAGCGAAGTTTGCTAATCGTATCTGCATAACAAACTTGGGGACGAGAAAGGGAAAAAATAGATATACCACGGGCGCGACAAGGGGAGTGTAATCATGACGAGAGCTTATAGGATAGAGGCGGCTGGAATCCCTCCCTCTCCGAAGATCAGGAGGTATCCCGGCGTGTAGGAAAAAAAAAAGCGTCCGTGTTCATAAAATCGAGCCGAGTATGGGTGGAGTATAATGTAGAATCGAGAACCACATCTTGTTTAAATCACGCTGAAACCTCGAAAGGTGCTGCTCCAGAATTAAGGGGATAGTGTTGGGCAGCAAATACGGATACGAGGAGATCTCGACGCGCTTCTGCCAGTGCGACCACCTGACCGCGGCGTGCTCTGAGATCCTAGTCCCCATATCATGTGAATAGTCATGCATCCCCAAGCAGGTTCCACCCGACGAATGATTCGCAACAGCAACTCCGGACCGACGACCACGACCGACCGGGCGATACTTAAGCACCTTCCCTCCACCCCCACATCGCCCTATCCACCCCGGACGCGCATAGAGCTAACAGAGTAGCCTGGTTACAATAAATCAATTACCAGAGCTCCCCCTCACGGCCACGCCCTCCACGCTGTTGCCCAACAGCGCCAGGCGCGGCCTGCTGAGCCTGACGAGTGTGCGAGCGAAGCCTATGTAAAAAAATTAGCTAGTGTAGCTGCAAGGAAGACGGGCCATAAACGTACATTCTGTCGCTTTGGCGGTGCTCATCCTCCTCCTGAACGACTTTGCGGCGACCAGTAGCAGTCTTGGAGCTGCCGCTGTTGTCATCCTGTGTCCTCTGAACGCTCCAGTCGAACACGTAGTCGTACTGGTAGCCTTCGCGAACAAAGAGATCACGGAAGAGCTTGCGAAGGTAGGAGTAGTCGGGCTTGTCGTCAAAGCGCAGAGCACGAGTGTAATTGAGGAAGATTCCAAACTCGTTAGGGAATCCACGGCAGAGTAAGTCGGTAGGAGTCGTCATCTTCTTCTCCATGATACGATCGTACTTCTGTTTCTTGGTAGCAGCCTTCAGACCCTGCCAAGGAAGAGCTCCACGGAGGAAGTACATGAGAACATAGGCAAGTGACTCGAGGTCATCACGACGAGCTTGCTCAACACCTAAGTGGGTGTTGATGGAGGTGTAACGCGCAGTGCCCGTCAAATTCTTGTTCTCTCTGTAGGGAATGTGAAGATGGGTCTTGGGGTCTCTGAATTTCTTCGCGAGACCAAAATCAATGACATTTACTTGATTGCCACGTTTACCGATGCCCATCAAGAAGTTGTCGGGCTTAATGTCACGGTGAATAAAATTGCGAGAATGGATATATTCGATGCGAGAAATCTAATTATACCTTCAGTACTGTAACGGGTAACAAAGCTGTGAAATAAACTCACGAGTTGGTCAGCTAAAAGGAGGACGGTCTTCAAGCTGAATTTGCGGTTGCAGAAGTTGAAGAGGTCCTCAAGAGAGGGACCTAGAAGGTCAAGGACCATGGCATTGTAGTCACATTCGGTCCCAAACCAACGGACAAAGGGAACACCGACACCACCGGCGAGGGTCTTGTACACCTTTGACTCGTACTCAAGCTGAGGGTGTTTGGCCTTGACCGACTCGAGCTTAATGGCGACCTCCTCTCCTGAGATAATGTTGATCCCAAGATAAATGTCCCCTGATGCAATAATATGAGAAAGAATGCAGCAGAGATATCATCTTCCTGAACGCACCAAAGGAGCCAGAACCAATCTTCTTGCCAAGTCTGTACTTGCCACCCACTCGAAGGTCTAATCGGTGAGACGACTGGTCTGCCATATAAGGAGCTTATAGAGATGAAACTGAAAAATAAGAGGTGGTAAGCAAAGAAGAAAGGCAACGACAATGGTGGGGCAGGAGAAAAAAGAAACAGAAAGGGGCGGGCTTTTGTAGGGGGAATGGGCAGGAAACGGCGTGGTTCAACATAGCCGACAACACACGTAATAGGTAAAGTGGCGAATATAAAAGAGCCTGCTGGCACTCTACCGCCTGCCAGCGAGCCAGCAAAGCACCCAGTTTATTCACTCCATCAGGATAATCTGCAAGCGCAGGTTGCACAAGACCAAGCCCAGCGATGAGAGACGGCAAAAGGAGCAAGGCAGGGGGCATGCGGCAATTGGTTCCAAGTTTGCACGGCTCGACGGCCTGAACACAGAGAAGAACTGAAGAGAGAGACTCACAAAGTAGGAATAACAGCGTCAAGATTAGAATTTTGAAGAGGAGAAGAGAGCAGAGGCGGTATATAAGAGGGGGACGACAGCGGAGAGACAACTCCATCCGTGCGAAATTAACAGCCTTACAAGAGATGCGGAGTTTGAATTCCATCGATTACTCTGAAAGAAGGCAGTAACAAGTGTACATAAATGAATAAATTCACTCTTTTCTTCCTAATTACTATATACATATCTAGTCTCTTGTTCTCTTTTTCCTTTCTCAGTCTCCTACGGAATCAACACTGCTTAATTAAGGATCGATCTTCGGTGTCCACGGCTGATCAAGTAAGCCATTGCGGGCGTTGAGAGCAACGTCTGCATGCTCACGAATGTCGTCACCCGGACGAATGACTTTTGTTCCCATATCATTATGGGGCTGACTAGTCTTGTGCGCAAAACTCGTGTTCTAAGCATGTAACTTGCACGACAGGAAGATGACAAGCAACTATACCTATACAGTGACGAATCGCCGTGATGGGTTTCAAGCTGCGCACTGAACAAAGACGGTAATAACAAGTGCTTTCAGGCTGTGTTGAGCTATGTTGCCTGAGCGCTCCTTGTCGATAAAAGCGGCCTGTTGCAGAGTCTAGTAGGCTGTAAGTATATGCGCTAGTCGGTGTGAGCACGTGAGGATATTGCAAGTCCGATCTTTTCATCCACCTTCCTTGGTTTCCATTTTCCAATCCTGCGTCAAGGTCTAACCAGGACCGTCCATTCACTCAAACCACCATCTTCCCCCAGGAATCCAAAGGAAGCGTTGATCGTTCTCCAGTTTATTTCCCTCGTCATTACTTCTTTTTCTCCTCATGGCTTATCGCCAGCAGAACCACGATCCTTATAACAATCACAGCAATAATTATGCCAATTACAATTCCTACAATCACGGCAACCCAAGCCCGGTCGTAGACTATCCCCCTCCTCAGGCTGGGTACAACGACCACGACCCCCAAGCCAATTGGGATACCAAATCTTATTCGAGCACCCATTACGGTTCTCAGGCTCATCTCAATCCATATGAGATGAGCGAGGTTTCAGTCCCCCAAGTTCCCTCTGTACCTTATGCGCTCCAGAATCAGAACTATCCCCCAGCTCAATACAGTCCGAGTCCGTACCACGCTGGCAGTGTTGCAGGCTACTCGGTCGCAAGGGAAAAGATGCTCAAACGACGCACTATCCGTCAGGTTGAGCTCGTCCAGGGGAATCTGGTGCTCGATGTACCCGTGCCGTCTCATATCATTCCTGCCGGCAAGAACACTGTGGAGGAAATGTCCAAGATGCGTTATACCGCCGTCACTTGCGATCCGGATGACTTTATGAGGTCCAAGTATTCACTCAGACAATACCTCTGGGGTAGGCAAACAGAACTTTTCATTGTCATGACCATGTACAACGAAGACGAAGTTTTATTCGTCAAGACGATGAACGCGTGAGGCGGCTCATTTCCCCTGCTCATCATTTCTGTTGATTTGTTGCATGTTGTCAGGGTGATCAAGAATATTACACATCTTTGCAGTCGCTCAAGGTCGAAAGTTTGGGGCCCCGAAGGCTGGAAGAAGGTCGTTGTCTGTGTAGTTTCTGACGGACGAAATAAAGTCAACAAGCGGACGCTTCAAGTCCTCAGTCTCGTAAGTCTCAGCAGATATTCTGTACACTTTGTTTCTCATACACTCTGACAGATGGGATGCTATCAAGAAGGCATAGCCAAAGATTCTGTTGCGGGGAAGGATGTCACTGCGCATATCTTTGAGTACGTGGCATTCTATTCTTGACTGTTTTCTCACTGACCGACCATTCCAGGTACACCACCAGTGTGATCGTCACTGAGTCTGGCGAGGTCTCCCAAGGATCCTGCCCAGTGCAAGTCATTTTTTGTTTGAAAGAGCAGAACAAGAAGAAACTCAACAGTCACCGATGGTTTTTCAACGCGTTCGGACCTCTCGTCAAGCCCAATGGCATGTATTCTACTATCATACTCAATTTCTCTTCTGATTTGTTCTCATCTCTAGTTTGCGTGCTCCTGGACGTGGGTACCAAACCGACTGGAACATCCATCTACGAGCTTTGGAAATGTTTTGATAAGCATTCAAATGTTGGCGGCGCTTGTGGAGAGTGAGTTTCATTGTTAAGACGCCGTCAGTCCATATTTATATACAAATCTGAGTAGGATTTGCGTCGACACTGGTAGAGGATGTTCTCTACTTCTAACCAGCCCTCTTGCTGCTTCCCAGAACTTCGAGGCAAGTCCACCTTTCGAGGCTTTGTTCGTCTGTTTCTTACGTGGTTGATATGTTTAGTACAAAATGTCGAACGTCCTTGACAAGCCTCTTGAAGTGTGTTTTTCCTTGTACCTTCGTTTCTCTGAATTATGTCCTAATAATCACATCAGAGTGTCTTCGGTTATATCTCTGTCCTTCCTGGTGCCTTCTCTGCCTACCGGTACGCCGCACTCCAAAACGGTCCGGATGGCAAGGGTCCCCTGGCGTCGTACTTCAGGGGAGAAGCAATGCACGGTGGGGGTTCAGACGGAGCGGGCTTATTTGAGAGAAACATGTATCTCGCGGAGGACAGAATTCTATGCTTTGAAATTGTGACAAAGAAGAGAGAAGGCTGGGTGTAAGTACTATAATTGCAAAATAAGTCTATCTGCTGACCTTGCACAGGTTGAAGTATGTCAAGAGCGCAAAGGCTTCCACGGATGTGCCCACCACTGTACCAGAGTTTATCTCTCAGCGAAGGAGATGGCTTAACGGCTCCCTGTTTGCTTCTATACATGCCACAGTCTTTTGGTTTAGAATTTGGACATCTGGGCAGAACTTTTTCCGTAAGATTGTGCTGATGGTGCGGTCATTACCCTCCTCCATGAGGCCGAATGAGCTAATACATGACCTATGTCCTGCAGATCGAATTCATCTACAATGCGATTCAGCTTATCTTTACATGGACCTCCCTGGCTAACTTCTACCTCGCTTTCTTCTTCGTAAGGATTGTGTTACTTCCTCACTCCTTTGATTCTCACTTGCTCGCACCTAGCTCGTTTCTTCCGCCACCTCGGACCCCAAGACCGATGCATTCAATTTCTTGGCCAAAGGCGCCGGTCAAGACGTTTTCGAGATTTTCTTGAAGCTATACATCGCCCTGCTCTTTGTCGTTCTGGTTTGCTCCCTCGGTAATCGACCACAGGGATCCAAATGGACGTACTCGTTGGCGATATTGTTGTTCGGTCTGTGCAATATCATTACAGTGTGGTGCGCAGCTTGGACGGTTTACTTGGCTGTACCCCATACGGTAGCTGGCTGGAAAAATTTCCCTGAGTATGTTTCGAAGTTTTGTTTACCACAAAGTTGGCTGATGAGGGTAAACGTGTAGGCTCGTCAAGGACACGCCCGCCTTGCAAGATATCGTTATTTCACTCGCCGCAACGTATGGATTGTACTTTGTTAGCTCGTTCATGCACTTTGAACCGTGGCACATGTTCACGAGTTTCATTCAATACACCTTCTTCCTTCCGAGTTACGTCAATATCCTCAGTGCGTTCAACTCATAGAAACTGCTTTGCTACTCTGCGTGCTAACCACATACTTCTTTTTCAAGTGATGTATGCCATGTGCAACTTGCACGATGTCACTTGGGGTACGAAAGGTGACAACGGCGCAGCCAAAGACTTGGGTGGAGCAAAGAAGGTCAAAGGTGATGATGGGAAGGAGTTGATGGAAGTGGAGGTATTCACCGCGAGGGAGGATGTGGATCAGTTGTGGCAGGCGGCCAGAAGCTCGTTGAAGGTGAAGCCGCCAGAAGAGAAGGAGCACAGGGATGCAGCAACGAAGCAGGCGGATCATGATAGGAATTCGAGGACTAACGTTGTGCTTGCATGGGTTGGGACGAATATGTAAGTCTTTTCGAATCTAGCAGTTTGTTGGAATGCTGAGGGGGCCTTGCTACTTAGGTTGATGATTGTTGTGTTCACGTCGAATGCGTTTACGGTGTGGGTACAGAAACATGTAGAAGCGACAAATAACTCGACCTTCAACCCATATCTGACGTTCTTGTTTTGGGCACTGTATGTTTTAGCTTTCGTTCATGAGTATGGATACTAACTTGGAGTTCTTTTTCATAGGGCCGGTCTCTCAGCTATACGGTTTACTGGCTCGTTCCTTTATCTCGTTTTCCGACTTTTTGGGCATTAAGCAAGAAACAACCGAACTTAATTGTGCTATTATCTACCGCTCTTCGCCTTTCACCACCCACTTATATTCAGACCTTCCTGGTGATTCTTCTTCCGTGCTTGAATGTATGCCTTGATTCCTCTCTTCGTTCCTTTCGACATTCTCTTGTGTTTATTGAAATCTTTATTTTGATGACTCCTAGCGATCGTATCTACGCCATCATTCTGTCATTCTGCGAGTGTTCTATAATGATTGGCCTACAAGCGTTGCCCGTTTCTTCGTTGTTCAAGTTCCAATGTAACAGTATCGTGTACTTCACATACTTATACCCCTTTTTCTTGACTTATCGGAATATACTCGAAATCTTTGGCGGCTTGTTTAAAGGCGATGCTTGTACTGTGTTTTAGAACTTGTACCTATCTGTGATTGAGGAGTACTATCAGCTACTGTCAGGCGCCTGATTCCCAATCAGGTGCGGGTCAGCAGTTTTTCGAGTTTCAACTTTCGGGAGCATCACAGCGGGATGCATCATTGAATGATCACAACCAGGGTCATTGATGCGATAGTCTTTACAAGATAGAGCTAAGTACATTCAACGATGTATTTATTCACCATACTGCGTTGAAGTCATACCTTGATTCAGAATTAGCCAAAGCCTTGTTCATGAATTTGGCAGCCCGGAGAGAAACGGATTGGAAGTGGAAATGTTGGACCGGCGGCTAAGATTACTATATCTGGTACCGTATTCCCACGATATTGATGTCGGTGAGGAGAAGAAGGGAGGAGAGGAGTTTGGTTCCTCGCTCTCGCTTCCAGCCTTTGCACAGACCTCTACCATCGCCTTCGACGATTAAATGCACTGCTAACGGCCACTAAGCACTCTCTTTTTGCTATTCCATTCATTCACTTGTGCCATTCAGTCGTTTGGTTTGCTTTCGTTTCTAGACCAAGGACGGAGATTGAAACGTCTGTTGCCCTCAAGCTGAAACTAGTCGAATTTATTGCTTGTTTGTGTAGGAATGTCGAACAAGGAGTCACTGTCGGACGAGACGCCTCGGTCTTCGAATGCGGTTGTAACACCAACATCGACTACGACGGTCTCCTCGCCATGGGCAGCACCGAAGGCCCCTTTGCCACCCCACCGGCTAGCCATGCTGGCAAATGCTCTCGGTGTATCAACTCCAGTGCCTGTTCATCATCGTAAATTCTGGGATTCCACACTGTCGCCCTCCACCGTGAACCTCAGTACTCCCGACACACACTCTTTCCGACGCTCACCGACTCCTTCTACCACAACTAGCAGCAACTACCCAGCTACCTCCAGATTTCTTCTTCACATTATTCCTCCTTTACATCTTCCCCATGATTCTGCTCTGAATGATTCCGGTCTCACACCTCCACCTGCTTCTGCCTCGGGTTACCACAATCAGTTTCGTCGTGGAACCCTTGTGCCGGTTCATGCAACTTTCCAAGCCCAGTTGTGGGCCATTGCGAAGGAGTATGCGCTTCCGAGTACAGCAGGGATCGTACTCTACCTTGTCGCAAACCCACAGACCACCCAGGTTGATACGGAAGACGAACCTGGACCGCGTCTCTCCGAGGATATATGGAAGCATCTTTGGACGAGGGTATGGAAAGCTGAACGGGAGGATGCCTTGAACGTTGGTTTACCTGGCTCTCCTGGCTTGGTGGATCTTAGGGTTGGAATGAGCTCTACCCCGGCTCTGCTGCAGGATGGTTCGGCGAGTGGGAGAAGTACACCCTTGAGACCGCTCCTGTCTTCCGAAAATCCGAATGGGGCTTTTGTTTACCCCTCCCCTTCGACGCCCTCTACTGCTTCAATATCAGTGTCTCGATCTGATTCCAAGTCGACGCTGTCTTCCTTTCGTTCTCCCACGCCGGGTACGTCTACATCAGACACTGCCGAAGGCGAACCAGACACACCCCTCACATCTGACCCCGACATGGATATAATGGCTCATCGAGCCAATTCACTAACTCTTCCTGGCCTACTTTCTCCGTCTATAATCCCAATATTGGCGAAGGTAGAGTTTGACATTGACAAGAGGAAGGCAGCGTGGTATGAACCGTGGTTGAAAAGTCGGAAGAGGAACTACAAGAAAAGAAAAGGGAATACTAACAGGGCAGAGAAGGACGGGTCGGATGAGAAGAAGGCGCCAATTGCGTTAAAACTCACCGGACGCATTCAAACAACAAGTCCGGTTTCAATGTTCGCTACGAAAGAGCAGGAGGGATATACCAGACTTTCCGATGATGATGACGAAGACGACGACGACGAACCAAAAGATGAGATCGAGGAAGACGAGGAATCAAGTCATGACGAAGACGATGATGAGACTGCCAGAGTGGTCTCTACGTCTGGACCAGGTAGGGGGGATCCCCTACAGGATGTATTCGGGTCGGACGCTGATACTTGGGCAGATCTCAAGAGTGCACGGTTGCGACGGCGTAGAGATTTTCACGACTTGGCTATGACCGGAGAAGAGCTCGAAGATCTTGACGCAGAAGAGGAGGAGGACGAAAATGGAGATGGAGAGGAGGGAGAGCTTACCAGGAATGCGAATGAGATTCATGAGATTATGGCTTCGATGGAGGCAGGAGGACGACCGAATATTTCTGTCTCCATACCCCTTTCAGAACCATCCGCGAATACCCTGACACGCAAGAACATCCCACCCCCTTTGGTTTTGCACCCTGTAGGCGGGATCGACAGTCAAGAGCTCACAGTTCCTTCGCCACTGAATAGCGCTACAGGATTGGGTAGTGCAGGTAGCAGTGGAAGCACATCTCTGCCATATTTGAAAGGAATGACGCCGACTTATGAAAATACGAGTGATGAGGAGGTTGACGGTGAAGGAGTGGGTAGAGAAGGGGCAGAAGATGAAGGTCTAGATGACGAATATACCAAAATGAGAAGTCCTGCGGAATCAGAGAAACGTACCGGTGTGGTGTTCGACGACTTGGATCTAGGCTTGGAGGCAAGTGAAGAGGTGAGTTTCTGTCTTTTGCTCGTCTCTTCTTGGGTTCAGTCTGCGGGTCACGTTCATGAAATGGAGCAATTGGGATTGGTGCTTGGACAATTCCCCGTGCCTTTTCTCAATGTCTCGATGTACCGCGTTTTCTGTTGATCGAGGGTTGTGACTGAAGCAACTCAAAATCGATCATTTGCCCCTATTTTCTTATTCTGATGATTTCAATTACAATAGTTCGACGACGACGATCCCCATGACCGTCGCAGAAGTCAGTATATCCTCAGGGCCAAGTTGGATGAGATCGAACGAGTTCGTGCTTCTTTCTTAAATTATATTGGACACCAGCTTTCTGACGAGCATCGCAGAATCTAGCTCAACTATCACCTCGCGCACTCAAGATTGATCTCGAGGAGGAGCCGTCTATTCATGCGCGCAATTCGAGCTTTTCCTCTCCTGGATCGCCGTTCTTGGGCTTGCCTCAAAGTGGAACACCAGGATTGAGGAATGGAGACGTCTTGCCTCCGACTCCGAGGAGTGATGGTTTCGGTAGCCCAGGTGAGAGGAAGAGGAAAGAGTCCAACGCAGCTTCGTGAGTTCTGCTGCTTTGCTTCATATTTCATGCAATTAGATTTATCGAATTACAAACCAAATAGCATCTCTGGAGCACAGTGGCCTGCTGTACCCTTTGCCTCGTTAAATGACGACTCTAAAGAAGCTTTAGGATCGGCCCGGCATTCTACTGATATGCTTAGTCCACCATCGCCGCCACGGCTTGCTGTAAACGGAGTCTCCACTGCTGCACCGCGTGCATATAACCTTTCTCGCCAGTCGGGCTCTGGTTCTAGCGAGATGTCGGCAGAAACAGCTCAAAGACGGAAGGCATTAGAAGAGGATCAAATGCACTATAGGCCTTCGGCTTCGTCGGCGAATTTACCTTATCCTATGATACCTCATGGGGGTAAGGAGTCGGAGAACTCACCGATCATTCCTCTTTCTCCTGACCCTTTTGGGAGATTCGCGTCGACGCCTGACTTAGTGCCAAGACAAGGAAATCAGAGACAGTCGAGGATAGACGATATAGCGGAGGAACTTCCTGGGAGGGTGTCTGAGTCGAGCCGGTTCTCAGCAGATTCGTCGAAGGATCATATTGAGATTTTGCAAGGAATCGCGAAGTCTAATTCAGTAAGCTCTAACGGGAGCTTGAATGCTACCAAAGAGGTCAAGGAGCGAAGTACAGGTAAACTTGGGGCAGGAAATCGCTCAACGGTGATGAGTGTGAGGAGCATAAGTAAGTTGTGGAGGAGGAGTAATAAGAATGCCTCGATATCTATACCGCCTACACCTTCACCAGCGTCCACATCCGCTCCGGCTTCAAAAGCACCTTCACCGGAACCATCGCTGAAAACCCCTTTGACACCAACATTCTCACCGCGAACACCTTCTCCACAGGCTCTCCAGAATCTTCCTCTTAGCTCATCCTCTGCGGGCGTAGGGCCGCCTGTGAGGCCTGCGCGACCCTCTCAAGAGGATATAGACATTCCTGATATCCCTGAGCAGATGGCCATACCCTTGCAGCCGGCAACTGGAAGGCCGTCTCCAATGCCAATAATTGCCGCTCAAATGCAAGTAGGGATGAGGGCAAGCGGGATGAGCGGAATGGGTGGTCTGATGTTTGATCAGGAAAGCCCTTATCCTATCTCGACGAGAAGGACGCCTTCGGTGAAACAAAATGCACCCGCTGTTGCCGCTGTACCGGCAGGCCCAAGGCATAGATCAAACAGTAGCAAGGCGGGCTCTCAAGTCGATATAAATCATATAATGAGCGGTGCTCCTTCGAGACAAAGCTCGAATGACAGTCATAGGACTAGCGTGAGGAAATCAATTTTGAAGTGGAAGTCTGTTGCGGCTGCTGCTCAAAACGGTGACCCTTCCTTTTCTGCCGATTCTTCTGCCCCGGGGCGCCGAAACACAGATCGCACATCCTCTAGCAGTACTGTGCGACCTCGACAATCAAGTCTAGCGCTGTCATCCCAACGCTCGTCAGTGGCGTCGCCTCCCCCAGATATACCTCCTAGTCCACAGATTCCGGAGCAGTTCTTGAAATCGAGAGGCCAGCCGGAGCACTTGCGTACAGGATCGCAATGGACACATTTAACGTCATCCTCTACAGATTCACGCACTGACGTGTCATCCTTCCAGTCATTCCAGAGTACACCATCTTCTCAGACTTCCCTTTCCTCTCCGCCTCGCAATGCAAGAGGTTCGCGGTCTCTAGGGAGCAAGACGAGTTTGGAAGAGGCATCACGCAAGATGAGTATGGACTCAAACCATTCTGGTATGCCCGGCGAAAGCGAGGTCGACGAAGACTCGGACGCTCGACCGAGCATCGATTCTTCACAGTTCGAGATTGTG
>JH814814.1:328817-343757 GCA_000296255.1 Omphalotus olearius VT 653.13 | reverse complement strand
ACGATGATAGGACAAGATTAGTCTACAGATTTGTAGTTGGTTCGTACGTATTGTTATTCGCTTTCAAATTTTACCATTTTGAGTACATTCGCCCTATTCCCCTTGTGTCTGCTTCCGGTCTGCTTTTCTTCTTTCTCGCCATCTACTCGTCATTCCTCTTGACACGTTTCGGTAGCTGTCCGTTTGTATTTTCAAGTTTTTTTTTGTCAGCTCTCCAGGAGTGTGACAACATCTAAGTACATATCTTCGCACATATTTTCCGTCCTCGTAATATACCGTCTTCTTTCCTTCATGTAGCTTTATCATGATTATTAGTAGAGGAATGTGGAATAGCATTCGCAAGTAAGTCGCTGTTCAGTCTGAGAAGTGAGTTGACTTTACTGATCGCGGAATTAAGGAGAAGTCTGGGAGGTTTATACAGCGTCAACCGAGGTCATTCACTGGCAATTGATAGAGTAAAGGAGGATGTCTGCGAGTCTTGAGGCCGAGATAGGTAACTCCGGTGGAGTAAACCCGTATGTCAACGGGGCAAATCTTCGCGTCTCGCGTACTAATTGATCAGTGATGACCCTTCTGACCACTTACAAGATACCGACATATATAATAAACCGTAGTGTCCGGAGTTCGCTACGACCGAGGGCTCACCACAATTCGAATGGAAGTCATTTGTTTACTGTCAGTAGGTACATGAAGTCTACAACAAGTACTCGCAACATGAAAGCTTCGCAGAACACTGTGAAGAGACGCCGTCATCATAGCGCCTGTGATATATGCAAACAGGTATCGCACCCTCTCGTTGATCATCGTGCCACTCACCAAAGCAAACCTGGTTTTGTGATTTAGAAAAAGAGTGAGCACTTGAATTGATCCTCGTTATGCCTTGCTTGCTGACTAGCTCTTAGTACGATGTAGGACACGGTCTACACTGTACATGAAACCGGGCTGAGGACAATTCTATAGGTGACAGTGCTACAATGCCCGGAGAACGGTGTTCCAACTGTATTGCGTTTGGATCAGAATGCACGCACAATATTGCTAGCTGGGTGCGCCTGCAAAACTCGACTGTGAACTATCCCTTTCTGACTTCATCTTTAGAAAATGAAAGGTGCAGACAGTATGAAAGAACCCGACAACTCAGAAATCTCCTCATTGATATCGGAGATCGTATCCGCCCCTGGGGTGTACATCGCACCTCCGAATCCTCTGGCGTCCAGGAAATTAATCATCCGTCTAGCTACGTATGCGAAATCCCTCGAGATACAGCTGTTCAGCTTCCAGCCTGGGCGCACCGCGCAGGCTTCAGAACAGGTTAACGAACCCTCGTCGTCCAAATCAAGTCCGCAATGGGACGCGAGTGACGATGATGAGGAAGTGGATCTGGTGTCAGACTCGATTCAACAACTGTCATTATATCCAACTCCAGAACGGTGTTATGGGAAGAGCAGCTATATCTCGCTTGTTCATACGGTCTGGCGTGTTTTGAAACAAGAATCACTCGGCGGGGACGAAGTTCTTGATATGGCAATTAACAACACCAAGCGACATGAGTTCTGGTCTGATATTTCTCCCGTTAGTCTGCCTATTCCTCTGCATGCATTGGACTACTGATGACGCGACGAACGGTAGAGACTTATGGCAGACTCGGAATTAACGCAAACATTTCGTTCTCCTGGCTTCCAAACGATTGTGGTGTTATCCGAGTTATATTTCGAGAACGTCGCTAATTTCGTTGCCCCCTTCATGCATCGCCCTTCCTTCGAGAATGCCATCGCTAACAACCTCCACTGCCGTGACCCATGGTTCGCCGCTCTTGTTCTATCCGTTTGTGCATGCGGGTCGCGATACTCAGACGATCCGAATATGATTACATACGGTTGGCAATGCCTAGACCGAATTCAGTCATTTTTGACGCCGTTCACTGAAGGGACCTGCTCTCTCTATGAGCTGCAGGTTTATTGCGTACGTCAGCATCTACATATATCTCTCTTGTAACATCTCTCAAGGAAACAGAACTGTGTTTGGTTTCTTCAATCACCTTCCACGCTAAGAAGGGCATTGTTGCTACTCAGCCATGCGATCAGGATTGCACAGGACAGCGGGGCAAATAGGCGTCGGTGGTACATTGACAATAACAAGACCCCAGTGGAAAATGAGACTTGGAAACGTACGTTCTGGGCCTTGGTGCTAATGGACGACTGCATGAGTGAATATCTTGGTCGGCCTCGACTGCTGAGAATGTCGGAGTAAGTGGGTCTAGCTCTTTTCTAGGGATTGCACATTTCATCAGTTATTGTTCTGCAGCTATGATATCCCTCTTCCCATTGAATGTGACGACGAATATTGGGAGCAACCGGACCCAAGGAGGGCATTCAAACAACCGGCAGATTGTCCTCCCAGGGTATCCCTGCATATCGAGATCATTAAACTAATAAGAAAGGTTTTCATTCAATCAGAGCACGACTTTGTAAGTGTGGAGTCAGTGAGTCTGGGCGGCGGCTGAGCGAATTGAGTTACAGGTTCACCCTCCAAAGCTGCTACCCGTTGAAGCCTGGCGAAAGGAAGTACTCGAGCGGTTCAACCTTTCAGTGAAAGAATGGTTTGAGAATTTACCTGCGCATTGTAAGTTGTGCGTAAGTTTTTATTTTCTCTGGTCACATAACATACTATCAACAGTGCAGTGGAGCGCCTCCAGAGAAGACCGCCTCTTCGCTGAGCAAGCGACCACCGTTCATGTCATCTATTACTGGGTTCAAATTCAGATGCATCGCAGATTCATTCACATTCCAGAGCCTGGTAAATCACTTTCAGCTGCCTCGATTTCGTCTCTGTCCGTTTGTGTCAACGCGGCTCGTGCTTGTACACATATATTGGATATCCAAACACAGAAAGGCTTTATTCCGCCGACGTACATCCAGGCATGTTCTGCACATGTCAATTGATGCGTGAAGTCACTGACAAAGTCTCTAGACTGCTGTTCTTTATGCGGCAACTATTTTGTTCCTGAAGTCCACAGTGGGCAAGTCCTTCCAGGCGGAGACGTATAAGTCAGATGTAGAGGATGTGTATAGATGCATGACAATATTACGCCGATGTGAACATAGGTATGTCCCGTGAATAGCTTCGAATATCATGCGCTGATGTCTGATACCCATGGGGCTGCATCGCCAGGTGGGCTCAAGCAGGTCAGCTCTGGTAGGTTGTACACGTTGTCATAAATCATTATCCATTCTCACTCTGAACGTCTAGTGATATCATCCGAGCGCTGTTTTCCACTACAAGTCTAGCACAGACCCCGCTGTTGGAGTGCGGCGAAAAAGACGTTTTGCGTTCAATACCTGAAAATCAGCAGATAGTCTCAACCTTCGCCGGATGGTCTTCAGACTCACCTTTTAACTGGAACTTGGCCGGCTTAGATACTACTCAGTTAAACCTTCAAGCTTACGACCTTGATTTTCTAGGTGCCGGGTTAGGTAGTACTTCTGGATCTGTATCAGTTTAAAGCATTGTGGACGAACATACAGAGTCATTGTACATTTACCAAGGGACAAGTATGGATCTTAATCTGACGCCGTCGGATATTTTCAGTGGCCCTTGGTAAGTAAAAAATGCTCCAGCCTCCTCAGCCTTCAAACCTTCAGGCAAGGCCGTCGTACTGCATGCAAAAGAATTCACAGATGATGACGAGAGTGGGATTCGAACCCACGCCCCGAAAGACCAGATGAGGTGAGCATCCAATGCTCTGGTCCTTAGTCTGGCGCCTTAGACCGCTCGGCCATCTCGCCACGACGTCTGTCGCAGCTGGTCCTTCACAATCGGCGGCAACAGCTTGATCATGATTCCCTCCATCCTTGGCGAACACAGTGACCATGTTCTTGGCGTCGAGAACATGGGTCTCAACGGCATCACTGCTCCACCTCTTCAACTTGAACTTCCATCATGCCTTTCGCACCGAACATAACTACCACTCTTCTGTTTTTCGTCATTCTTGTTGTTCTCCTCCCATCGGATACCTATGCCTTTGGTGCTGGAGATATCCCGGACTTTGCATATTTGAATGTAGATGTCACGATTAGCGAATTTGTAAGCGATCGCTTATGATTTCTGTGTTTTCTATGATAGGACAAAGCCTTCCGTCATGGAGACATCGAAAGTATTCTTGAACAGGTTGTGAAGAATGCGGGCCGCGCTGCTGGTGGCGGAGGCCTGCTAAGTTTCGCCAAGAAAGTTCTCGGTAATGCCTCTGGAGGCGCTAAATTCAACAAAGGGGACGTGAAGAAAGTCTATTTTGTGAGCCTTCATCGCATACAGACGTGATTATGATCGTGACTATGCCTCCAGGGAAACTGGCTTAGGGATTACTCGCAGGTAAGTCTCGATATTTCGGAAGGGATCAGCATTGGTAACATTTATTTATCAATCATAGGCCATGGACATTGCTGGGTTAAGCAAACTTTCTGCCGACACTTTAGTTTTAGTAGTCGCTGTTCTCGGTTTCATGGTCAGTCACCGTGACGGTAAGAGTCAGCTATGATTGACCCTCAATCGATCAGACCTTCGGTTTCGCCACCAAAGAGTTCGAGGTTACTGCCGATCGTCTAGGGGTATATCTTCCTGTTGTAAGTGATCTGCAGTTTTGACGTGTCCTTGAGCTCATTGTGCACAATAGGAACATATTGATAATCCCAAGTGAGAGCACTCTCCTCTACCCTGATGAATCGGTTTCGTCTCTAACCACCTCTGTTCAGAGGTTACGCTGAGAAAGAAGGTGATGCGAGGCGATTTCATCCGAAGCTTCGGCCTCCCGTAGACCCGCGCGAGCTAGAGATCGATCCTCGTACTGGCATGAAGAATTATATGGCAACTGAGGACCGAGGCTGGGACTCGTCAACTGCCCACATCCGCCGTACCTTCCGTGCTTGCATCGAGTATGGTCGTCGTTCAGGTGGAGAGGATGGTGCCGATCTTTGGGAAGCTTACCGTCTTCTTGGCACAGGGCTACACACAAGTGAGGTTTCATCTCTTGTGCGATGATGTCGACTGAGAAGTCCGATGTAGTGGAGGATCTCCTTGCCCATAGTAATTGGTGTGAGATCACTTTGAGGAAGATGGGACACTCGGACGTTTTCTGTCACGTCGGCGAAAACACTGACATCGAGACACCTAATGGGAGAGCGCCACCTTTGGTGACAGGTACCTTTGGCGGTGCTGATTTCTTGCACTCTCTGTTGGGAGAGGCCACAGAGTCCGTTCTTCTGGATCTAAAACGTGTGGGCAGAGGCTTACTTATCCGACTTTTATAGTCACCTAAGTCAAGCCAGTGTAACTTCTCTTTCCGAGAAAATGAACGAAGCATCAAACGACTCCAATTCTTCAAACAACATCGAGAAACTCAAGACCCTTTTCTCCAAACTTCCTATCGGCGGCGGCGACGATGCAATGAGTCAAGGGGAGCAATTGCAGCAGCAATCGAAAGCATACGATTTCAACCCAGACGACGTCGCTCCTCCTGAAGTTCAGAGGCAGCTCCTCCAGCTCCTGCGATGGAGAGATGACGTCTACCGGTCTGTCATGGAGAAGATTGAGAGGGTTCCAGGGTTATCCGACTTGCTGGATGAGCTGACAAATGCCTTGAATGCTTGTAAGGCGTCCTTTTGTCAATAGTCCCACTTGGAGGCTCACGTTCCTGCGTAGACGTATACACGGTGATTGCTCCTTGGCTTACGGTGTGTTCACACTTTCCCTTAGTATCGAGAGTGATTCTCGATGTTGATATCTTATCTAGCCCATCTTAAAGCAAGCTACGAGCGTGCTTGGTGAAGGCAGCAAAGCAGTCATCGACTCCGACGACCAATATGAGGTAAGTTCGTAGGCTGTTTCCAGATCATTCCAACTATCTAACGTGAATGAATCAGGTTTTCAATAACCCCGATGCCTCTGATCCTTCACACAGTCTTCTGTCTAAAGTCAGTCGAAAACATTTTTTGCAACAAGTGTGCTGATTTTTTTTTTGCTCTAGGATCACTTTGGCTTGATCTTGAATGAGCCTGCTGGAAAGATTGCTCAGATCGTCGTGATTCACAGTGTCCAACTCATTGTACAGGTAATCTGTCTCCCATTATTTGGAGATGAATACTGACAATTTGACTATAGGCATGGGCAGATAATAGCAATCCTGATCAGGTTATCAACGAAGTCAGTCTCATTCATCCATCATGTATTCTTGTCTGACAGACCAACCACCTTACAGATTCTTGAAGCCTTCCACCACCCATATTACGCCGATGGCCGCTCTGCCATCCAGCATCAGATGTTCGCAGAGATGGAGCGCTGGATTGGTGGCCTTGGACCTGACGAGGCAGAACAAACCATCCAGGCGCTCACAAAAGAAAGTGTGAGAAATGGAAAGAACAAGCGGTTGAGTGATGAAGATAATGACCAGGTTGAACCTGGATATGGCGGAGGTTCGGCGAGCCAGACTTACCAACAAAGTCAAGGTAGGTTCCAGGGTGGAGGCGGAGCTTACGGTGGTGGTTATGATGGCGGTCATGAGGAACGGCCCCAGTATGGAGGTATGTGCTCACTGCTTACCCTTGCTGCTGGATGCCCTTCCTTACCGAATATCCATAGGAGACGATGACAGCTCCTACCAACAGAGGAACGAGGGCTACAACTCCAGACACGACGAAGATTCTTATGGTGAAAGCGAAGGCGACTCCTACCAACGGAGGAATGACTACAGCTCCAGACGCGACGAAGATTCCTACGGTGGAAGCGAGTCGTTTACATCCGAAAGGTATAGCACAAGGCGCGATGAGGAGAACGCGTACGGTTCTAGCAGGAACACTTACCGACAATCCGAGGGTTATGGCTCGAGGCGTGACGAAAAATCCTCGTATGGCTCTGGTCGCGACACCTATGGCCAATCTGAGAGTTACAGCTCCGGACGGGAGGAGGAACCTCGCCAAAGCTATGGCAGTCGCAGTGACTCGCAAGGCTATGGTGGACGTAGGGATGAATACGGAGATTCGCAAAGATATGGATCTCAGCGAGACGGATACCCTTCTCGCAGTGAACGGTCTGATCAGTATGAGTATGGCGAGAGGCGTAGTGGATACGGTGACTCGGAAGGTCATGAAAGAGGAGAAGGGCGCGGTGGCTACAATCCATCGTACGAACAGCAGGAGAGTGGTTATGGCGGGAGGTATGGATCCGAGAGAGAAGAGCGTAGCGAGTATGGTGGCAGATATGGGAGTGAAGGAGGGTTTGAGAGCAGGGGACAGCGTGAAGGGTTTGGAGGAAGTTACGGTGGTGAAAGGGCAACTTATGGAGAAGAACGAGGCGGATTTGGTGGTGAAGAGTACGGTGGTGGTTATGAACGTCCAGAGGATGACACTTTTGGAGCCGAACGATTGAATATCCGTGATGAAGGCGAGAACGAGTACAGTAGAGATGGATATGAAAGAAGGGAATATGATTATTGAGAAATATTGAACTTGTAGTAAATGTAAAGTATATCTATGTAGTCGCGCGTATTTCACCGTTTACGACATCAATGGCTTGCTCATAGCACTCATGGACTCACCTTCTGAACCACATCATCCAACCGATATCACTGAAATCGATCCAATATGGACTACCAGTCGAACAGCCCGTCAAATTTATGCCTTGGGTGAAGTAGAGAAAGTATGTCAACATCTCTCGAAGCCAAAACTGCTAAAAAAATTAGACAGGATATTAGTCGGCTGCTTTCACTGGCTGCATCTTCAATTTCTCTTCTGACTCTACCTCAGACCGATGGTCCTGATGATAATCTGCCTCAAGGTGAAGAGAGATCTGAACAATTTGTGTTGGAGGTCAGCGAGTACTTTGAGCGTCTCGATGTCAGTCGTTCTTCTACTTTAATTATCGTTATAATACTGACTTTTCTTCTTATTCAGTCCATTCAAGTCGCCATCCGTTCTTCGTTAGCTCATATTCGCCACTCACGTATTGCTCCTTCCGCTATCAACGCACCTACATCCAATTTCCTCCCTCCCTCACTCGGTGTCGTCCTGCCATCTGAATCTAAGAGTCAAGACGCCCAAAAAAGCACTCGTGGCCTCCAGGAGGAAAGGCTAGACCGTGACGCATGGAAAGGAATCCTGGACGCTCTCACCAGGATCAAGGAGGCGAGGGAAACGGAACCACAGAGTTCTAGTTCGAATTCCAAGGAAAGCTCCGATATGCAGGGTATCGAATAGAATTGGAAGGTGACTCCGAGTGAAATTTACTTCTCTCGTATGCAGCTCAACTTGTTTGTGTGCGCAGAACCTTCGTTTGTGTTTGTAGCGTATAGGAGTACATGTTGTTTCTCCACCTCATTACTTTCCCTGACCAAAAGTCGATGAACCCTGTATGAGCCCCCTGGATCTGCATCCCGATCCCACAAGCATCCTTCTCGCGGTTATAAACACAAGCTGATGCCAATACTAGTGGTGCTCCAAGGATCGGAAATACCCACTCAAGGGTCCATCGGACAACACTATTCCCTTACCCTTCAGACTTGCGTCGTTGTCTCACGATAATCATTTCTGACTTTTGAATTGGAAGAACTGTCTGTTTGTACCTACTTTGCGTACGCTCGAAACACGTTGTCCACGAGCGAATGCTCCGCCGTTTTCTAAGGTCGTTGACTTGAGGGCTGTAAGGTTGCCCCCTCGTTCTTTGACTCATCTCGGACTCATCTCCCGCGGGAGCAACGACGGGTATATACGTGGGGTAGACTCGAGCACCGCTTGTGGGGAGACCGCGTCATTAAATTTACATCGGAAGGCCGTTAATTTGGACAGCGGAGACACTCCTCTGGATGGGCAAACTTCATTCATACTCGTGCCTCGAAATTTACAAATTCCACTCGATAAGCATCGAGTCGGGGTTTATCGATGATCTTTGATTAAGTTCCAATGGTTTGAGGATACAGTTCAAGTACGAATCTCATTCGATTTCTAGAACAACTTGGGAGTAAGCGCGTTTACAGCGTAAAATGAGCTCATTAATGAACCACTAGAGAATTCCTGAAGAATGTCTAGTATCTCTTTTTGTCACTCAAATTTCAATCAAGCTCAATCGTTGTTTGTCCAAAATAATCATCGTTTGATTCAGCCATTGATCGTATAATAACAACCAAAGATTCAAGAGACAGAACAGTGCGCACTATCTACCAATGAACATCACTGGGGAGGGAAACTGAACTGAAAACGATCCAATATGAACAATTGCACGATAGGTAGACAGACGGGGCATAAAAACATAAAGGGGTTGGGAGGGGATAGATTGAGGGAGTAGTATGTAAATACGCTAATACTAAAGAATAGAGCAGACAACAATCTATCAGTGCGCACGCGCACAAGCAGGGGTGAAAATACAAGATACATAAAGCGGAAAGAATCCAATTGAAAAAGGACTCCGCGGCAGACACCGCTAACACCGTGTACATGTCAGCGCATCAACTGGCCTGGAGAGCCGACATAGTAGGTCATGCATAAGGGATGTATGTATTCTTCCAGTGGATAATTGCGGAACAAGAGCATCGTCCGGCGGTTGTGGATAAGTCGTGAAACGAAAACGTATCAAGAGAGAGAGAGCTCGAAGAGTTATCCGCGGAAAGTCGAATCAAGTTGACAAGGCAGTACGGTCCCTCGACTGAAGCGAGAAGACAAGCAGGAAGGTCACGAGCTGCTGGTAACATCGAGCCACCTGACATTCGCGTTCCATAAAGCTCTTCTTCAACTCGCGCGGATGTTGAGTCGTGAGCGTCATCACCAGCTGAGTGGGAGACAGCAAAAAAGACTGCATGCACCCGCGGAAGAGAATACGAGCCTCAAGGATCACCAACCTTTTCTGCCTTGACGTTATCATCGACCCATCGCAGAACAACCCTAAGAATTGCTCGAATCGTCATTGTCGTTATCGCATCAATCATCCCTTCTCTCCGATTCAGCACTGGAACCAAGATCAGGAACGTGAAGCGGTCCGCAAATTCATCAAGCGCGCCTGCACCCGACGAGTATATCCAAGATACATAGATGTTCCCTCGTCCGAAAGCCGTAGCTGAACTAGCACACCCAGACAGTGTTGTGGGGCGTGCAGCAACGGAAATCAGCACTATAGACCAGTCGGTAGAGCAGGCGCCAAAATCGTCAGAGCAAAGCCGGAGAGGAGGTGAAAAGCAAGCGATAGAGGGGCATGATGGTGTTATGAAAATAAAGTAGGCAGGAGGAAGCGTTGAAACCAAGCGCTGATCAGACGCTGAGCCTAGACAGAATCCTCAAAGAAGATGGAAAGTGGGTGATAGGAGGTTAGCGGATGAAGTGATACAATCCAGCAAAACATAAATCAAGCGATAATTACAGATGCAATGCGAGAGTAGAATGGGCAAGGGGGATTAGCGACCTCCATTCTGTGACAGACTTGCTTGACGTCTGTACGTACGGAGAACAGCCCGCAAGAAGATTCCAGATAGAGGACTCTGAAAATCAAGAAGAAAGACAATAGTAACCAGAGCGATTACCAACGCCAGTGTATCGGACGCACGCGAGGCACGATCCACAATGAAGTGGTCGCCTACGAGCGTGCGCATGGAGTTTGTATGGGACTGGGATGGGATGTTCGAGACAAAGCGACGATGTAAAAAGAAAGTACAAGAAGGGCATCGAGAGGGCGAGACCAACACATCAGGCTACATCCGTGGGAGAGCGCTGAAGGTTGTACCTCAAGCAGCAATCTCAAGTCTTGTGTCAGTGTCGTTGTCCGAGACAGGTCATCAACCAAAGTCCATGTCGTCCATCGTTGTTACTCGGTCGATATCTTCTCCTCGATGAAACAGAACTGCCGTGAGTCCACACTGACCCGACCATAAGCGGGGAGGGCGGAAAAGGCAAGGACAGAAATGATCTGCGGGGGAGTCAGTGCGAGTAGCCAGAGCGGGTACTCGCCACGAATAGGAAGTCGTAATGTAAGACGAGGGGGAGATGATGATGAGTACAATAAGATAAGATGCAAATAGTCCGTGTCATAAATCAAAGCAGTGTCACCTGTCCAAGGCGGGCGGGGATTTCGAACTCAATGTCTGAAGATAAAATTTTGGCGTGGACAGTAAAATGCCATCACACATTTTTATGGATGGTCCTCGACGACGACGAAAGTCGGTCGACGACACTCTCAAAATGCTTGAGGGACCATACCAGCATTGGCAGCCGCAAGAGCAGCAGCATGCCTCTGGTTGGCGGTACCAAGCATAAGAGCCTCGTTGACGTTGCGAAGTCGGTTGACTTCGTCGTCGGCAGCCTTGAGCTGAGTCTCGAGACGGTTCTTGACAGCGTCGAGATACTTGATGTGGTTCGCAGCTAAGGGGGGCGCCTTGTCAGTTGTTGTTCAGAACAGGTGAAAAGCACTTACCACGGTCGAGCAGGGTGACCTTGCTCGATTTCTGGTTGATCGACGGCAACGTCGCCTTGAGACGGGCATACCCATCTCGTAGCTCGTCACGTCGCTTCTGCTCGGACTCGATGCGCTGTCGGCGAACGGCCTCTCGGCGGCTATAGGGATTATCGATCAATCACTTATCTGCAACGAATCGGGTAAAAGAAATACTTACGGATCGACACCTCCTGAGGACTGGTGGTACTCTTCCTCCTCGGCTTCGTCAGAGTCTTCATGGTTACTCTTGCTATTTCTCCTTTTGTTCGCTGTTCGTGCACTGATCCTCGTGGGCGGAGGGACACCGATGGGGTTGTAGCGATGTGACCTGGGCACGGTAGCCGCATACGGAACGGAAGGAGGCGGGGAAGGGTTAGAGCCCCGGCTGTGCCTTCCGGAAATCGAGCGCTCATCAGAAGATACGTCAGCGGCACTCAAAGTGTAGCTCAGGGTAGGAGGAGAAATGTTGGCGGGCTCTGTAGAAGGGGGCGTGGAGAAGGCAGAAGGAGAATAGCCAAAGTCACCCATATTAGACAAGTTGACAGAATGGAATGTCATGGGAGAATTTGATGCGCCGGACACACCAGAGACTAAAATGGAATAGAAAGTGTGAGATCGATCGAACCATCGAGAGCAACAAAACAACTCACGACCCAAGGACGAGGCGAAGGAGGGAGGGGAGGGAGAGTTCGGGTACTGGAGGTATTCCATAGAGTTGTCTAGAAGGAGACTGTCCATAGGCTCCATGAAGGAGGCGTGAGAGAGACTCGCAGGCTCAAAGTCGAGAGACATGACGAGGACGATACAAGATAAAAATCAAAAAAAATGGTGATACAACAGACAAGAGAATAAATGAGTCGAAATAATGGAACTAGAATGTGGCGCAGTGAGCGTTGAGAGAGACAGCAGAATATATATACCCACAGTAGGACACCGACAGCAAAGTGATATGAATATGCTGCGGGACAACTGCCTCGAAATACGTGCCCCGGAGGAAGGGAGAACGCTGAGGGCGGAGAAGGGGGAGAAGAGAAGGGATGAGGAAGAAGGAACAGAGTCCGCGGCGGCTATTATAGGGACATGTGTGATTACCTAATTTGGGTAGGAGTATAATTTTCCCACAGACACACGGCGGCAGTTCTGGCCGGAGTTGGCTGCATCTCGGGCCGATATTCCGTGCATCTGCTCCGTAGCTCCGTAAGGGATGCTATCGATTCATTCATTCACCGCAGCATCCTCCTACTTATCCGCGTAATCACATATTCTTTTCCATCAAGATCCGGCTCTGTCTGCTCTTGACAATTCTAGTTTCTGCTGCTCAATCCAGATTCTCATTCAAAACCACCGACCGCCTCGAATTTTGTGCTTCCTTCTATTCCGTTCTCCGACAAACAGGGAGTCATTCTGCCAGTCTGCTTTCTCCATCTCCCCCGTTTCAGAGTCTCTCTTGTAGGGTGCCTCGAATTTCACACTAGCCCCTGTGCTACTGACACTATGTACACGGCCACATGCACGACTGCAACGTTTTTTTAATCTCTACGGAGTCTGATCCCCCATCAAAATCCTTTCCCTATTCATCCAGGTATTCTCGATTTGTTGAGATTTATCGCGAGCATTAAGTGACTTTGACTCGCTCCTTTCCTCCGATCATACGCGCGTACACAGCCTTTAAGGCCTCCTGCTATTGCCCACGGTAAAGAGACATCTCAGTTCAAGTTTCCTCGACCCTTACTTTGGTCAAGATCCAAGGAATTCAAACCTTCTTGGTGGGATCAAGAATGTCAAACACAACCGCCCATGTCTTCTTGAATCCCAGTACCATGGGATACAAAGTGTTCGTTCGAACCATCTCTACAGAAACACTTCCAAAAGCAGTCCATTACACGCCGACAGAAGTTCGCTACCGTCACATGGTCAGCTACTAGGATACAAAAGCACGCTAGCAGAGCTAACAAGAGAATGTTTATCATCGTTATAATCATGAACGGCAAAGCCGTCGTCGTAAATACATGAGCATGTCGTAAAATTCGTCGGTAAAAGCAAACCAAATATATGAACTATAAATAGGGCTGTCCATACAACACAGAGAACAAAAAGCCCAAGCAAGACAAGAAACACATAACGAACCCGCCTGGAGCACAATAAAGCGCAACAATATCCTGGAGACAAGGACACTACGCGTAATATCCTGTTAAGCGGCGCTGTCAACGCAATCGCTAGGTATCAGTAGGGATGATGAACCCACCTCCTTTGAAAGGTCCATTCATGACGTTGTAGTGTTCCAAACGCTTCTGGAACCGCCAAATCAAAAAGAACATATACATCTGGAGCAGATAGAAGTTGCCTTGAGTCAACGGAAAACACCAAACAACGTAATTAGATACTAACCTGGCATGCTAGGTCCACGAGAAGCGAAATGATGAATGCGGTGTTGATACTCGAAAATCCTGCTTTACAGAAACCCGACGGGAACGATGCAGAACTTGAGGTGGTAGTACTAGTGGTGTCGGGCCAAACTTGTCCACCATTAGCACATTCCCAAAGAATCTTGTCTTTGCTGCGAAGATAGGGGAATATGCAATCAGTCGGTAAATCCAGGATCCGAATAGACATCGTGAAGACTAGGGTAGGAGGCCAAGACTGCGAAATAGATACGCACCCGCGAGTAAGTTCCACGATCATCAGGATAGCTCTGACACAGCTGATGACGATAATGAAAGGCCACAGGGACTTGCACACTCTCGTCCAAATGTAAGATCGCTTCAAGCCATTCATTGGAGTCAGTCAGAAAGCAGTGGTGCCTACACATTTCGAGCTTACGTTGGAGAGTGCAAGGACACCGATCACAGATACAACTGCTACACCTAATCCGATACCACCATAGATGTACCTGTGAAGTGTTATGAAAACTTGAAATGACATTTGAATATTCGGCGCTACACACCATTCAGGATATTCAAAGAATAAATATTGACCATCGACCAAGAGGAAGATACTACCGGCGATGCTGTAGAGCTTGGAGATATTTTGAGTACTACATCTTGTTTCAGGTGTAAAGAACGTACTGTGATGAAAACACCCCAAGCAATCGCACCGCCCCTCTAACAAGTAGTATTAATTGATTCAGCCAGCAGCGAGTAGCAATAAAGCATACAAGGGGGAGCACTAGGAGACAGTTATCGCACCTATTCAATACCACAAAAGAACATGATCAGTAAAGGAGCTCTTTCGGCAATGATATCAAAAGAGGCAAGTTAACATACCACATCGTGATTTTCGAATGGAGCCGTAAAAGATCGGAGGTATCGCTGGAGATAGGAAAGATGGTCAAAAGAGAATTGGCTACCAGAAGGTTGGTGATACTTGAGGGAACGTGGAAGGCGAGGAAAGGCGCTGGAGCCTGTTCGACCCGGTCGTCAAAGGTGAAGCTGGTTGAAGCTTGAGAGTTCTGACACCTCGGGCGTGACTGGATGATGTGTGACA
>JH814814.1:262337-328807 GCA_000296255.1 Omphalotus olearius VT 653.13 | reverse complement strand
CTGCCAGTGGCTACCGTGTCACCGCGCTCGTTTGTAAAAATTATTCTCTATCGAATCGAATACAAGTAATCGGTACGCTTGTTTGATTCCCATTGACTCCTTTCTACTAATGATTCTAGTCATGCTAGAAATATTACACCCGCCAACGAATGACCACCCCAGTTTAGGTCAATCAATGGTCCGAGTGACCTTCTCTCTTCTGACCCGAAACACTAGATGAAGATCGGTCTCAAGGTCCTTCTGAAAGTCACCTCCGCATTTACTGGTTCTCCAATGGAAGGTTTCGTTCTATGACTCAGCCAACGGCCGGTGGTGTCATCCTCGGATTTTTTACCAGACCTTCATCGATGGACCTACAACCCTCCAAAATCTTGGGTTCTATCTGACAGTTGCCTGTGGTGCTCTCGACTTCTCTCTTTGCCACCTTCGAAATTTAGAACTCAACCAGCCAAATACTCGGTTTACTTCGCCTATCGTTTCTCTCGACTCCTTCAACGAGCACGAGCCCGCGATCAATGTTCGATACCATTTCCTCGAAGGGTATATACCAGGGATCTCGTACGAAGATCTCTCTCACTTAAAACCCTCCGTTCGCTTGTTCTCACTTTTCCGTTACCGGTGATGAACCTGCCTCGCGTTTGCATGCAGGCGCCCTAGAATCTGAAGAGCAAACCTAAAGCAGAATACATGATCAGTTGACACAAACTTTAAGTCGATTGCAACTTATTTTGCTTAACGGTGTCCATCAATGAACACTTCTGTTTGTGGATAATTACCTCCAATAAAACAACCGCCCTTTGTCCCGATCGCTTGGATTTCTGTCTACGACGGTAATTACAGAATTTCGCTGAACCTTCCGCGTCATCTTCCTGAAACATGCAATCCCTAATGACGGCACCGAAAGAAGGGAAAGTGAAACTAACCAAGTGCTTCAACTCTACATCTCTCCTGAGGTAAGCGGCTAGCTTTTCGTCATCCGACTGGTCATCTCTAGTTTTTAACTCGGCCTATCAAGACTCAGTCGTTGATTGAGACCAATGCAACTTCCATGGATGCCCGGGACTACATGAACTCCCAGATCCCATGGTTTCATCTCGTCACACGGTTTTCACTACTCCGGAAGATTCTCGAACCCAGGCTGCACGGTTACGCAGCGATAAGTAGGCCTGCAATTTGGAACAGCCCGACAACGATAGAGCCGGTCCGTTTGGCATCCGGGCTGACCTCTGTGGGCTGAGGGATCATCATATGACCCTAATCACTTTGGATTGCTCCATGCTGAATCTACAGTACTACTCGACTTCACAAGGGAAATTAGCGAGTTTCGTCATCTGTATCTCAGTACGTTTTCCAGAATAGCAAACATCTTGAATTTTACAATATAATTTCTCTTCGATTCCTCATGCCTCGGGCAGGCGTTTTCTGCTTTCCGTGTTCCTGAATGCTCTATGCCAACAATAACTGTCACTGATGGCGACTACCCCAGGTTTTGCTGGAAAAGGTTACAATTATCGGAAGACTTAATTTCTTCTGAAGCTCGAGCCAAGTGACCTTGGCGTAGGCATACATGGTTGAGCTCGAACACTTGTCTCTGAACTTCAGCCTGAGCACTGTCTAGGTCAGCCAGTGCAGTGAATTCAGCGAGATCCGGCTTCACAACTGTCATCGCTTGCTGTACATCCGCTCTTGAAAGCAACTCGGAAATGAATGGCGGTCGTGTGATCACATTTATACATCCATCTGTTTGCAATTTTATGGTGGTCCTCGCCTTTAGCTCCGGATACTGGATGCTGGATGCCATGATCTATTATCTGTGAGGTTCGCCCACCAGGACAGACTGTATAGCGGCTTTCGATTTGTATCCCTCGTTCGCCCACTCGCCCAATTGCACTGATTTCTTGGGCAACTGACGGGGGTTTCATCATGATGCATGATTCATACCCGCATCCTGGAAGGAAGCTTGAGATGCGCTCCACCCCCGACTCCTCGGTCGTACATGAAATGACGAGCAACTATTGTAGTTTCAGCCATACATAACCATCAGTCCAGCATACAACCGTTATGTATTCCTATACCGCTCGGATCTGATCTCTTGCAGCGAGAATATCGGAGGCCAACAGAAGCCTGAAATAATTCTAGTATATTTAGCGTATTCAGCGGGTCTATCGGTCTATCTCCAGCTGCTGTGTGTGGCCGAAACCGTCAGGCGTGCATACAAAATCTTCAAGTTTATGCAAACAGATACTGGCTGTACGAGATGCGAACAATCTTGTCTTGGGGGTTAAGAGGGCGGAGAGATGATCGAGTCAATTAGGACCGAGTCGGAACACAAGTAAGTATATCTGCCTCAGCGTGCAGTGTGCATCATGATGAATTGGTTTTCTGGCAGAGAATGGTATGACTTAGCGTGCAGATGTATGCAAGAGTCAAGACCGACCGTGACGTAGTTTCTGAACGTCGAAACGTCTGTGCTTCAATAAAACACTGGTAGTGAGTACTAGTACGCCATGAATACAGTCCGACAACCTCGTGTATGAGCACGTCTCATCGTCGATAGAGCGTCCGAGGCGCAGTATATAGTTCTTAACACCGATCAGCAGGTGTTGTTAGCTTGGCTTTTCGACATCACCAGAGTCTTACTTACGAGAGCTGCAAGTCAGCGGAGGCATTGGCGTGACTGAGGCTTTTCGACATATCGTCAATGCTGTCGAGTCCAATAAATTTTGAAGAGTGCTGAACAGTTTTTCAAGATATGCCAAGTTATAGGTATGGTTATATTGAAACAGATTTGAACAATACTAGCTACGTACATACACAACTACCTACAAGTGTCCCATTGAACTTGTGAAAGGGATGATAGTCCGAACCAAGATTCTGTTATATACCCAGCATTCGTAACACCACCCATGTACCAAGTCAGCTCTTCAAGAGCAAGCTATACCAATGCGTCACGAATATCTTCTGCCACAAGCAATGGATATTAACAACGACGGCGGACTGTGGGCAGTGGTCGTTAGATCGAGGTCCTGATATCCTCTTCCAGATCCCGTCTATACGAGCATCCAAGTCTGTATATATTCGTCAAGAATCATGAAATCATTTATACCCCCTCCATCAATGAAGGGGTATATCGGTCGTTTGCGCTTTGCCAGTATGTTGTGCCGACGGACGTAGGGGAAATGAAAGAGGATAGGGGAAGCAGTCGTAAGCGGTGGATGAGAGCGACGACTGTACACCTTGGCAGGAGCACGAGAGGAGTAGAAATGTGACTGCAGTTTGGCCGTGGCCAGGAAGAAATTGGAATTATAATTCTCCCGGAATTCATAATTCCAGTCCTCTCAAAGGACGATCATATCGATCAACAAGATGGTGGCACGATACCATCAAACACGCTGCACTCGGCTCGAGGGTTCCTCCCAACGTCAAGTTAGCGAGTCTGCTCACGAGCAGTCGAGGGTAGCAACAAGGACCGTTGCAAAAGCGCACAGCGCTATACACAATCCTCAGCACCACGACTCAACTGGTCCGAGTGTTTGTATTCACAACGATTCGTAATCCAAGCCGGAACAGGACTGCAGACAGGGGGAAAGAGAAAAGTGAAGTGACAAAATAAAAAAAAGCAAAACAGAAACGCCAGAGTAAAATTGAGCTGCCGTATTTTTTTTTTCGCGTTAAGAAGTTATGCAGTTTGATGAGAGTCCATATCAATAACCTCCACCGTCCGAAACCGATGGGCTAGAGGCTTCGGGTGTTGCATGCTGTATCCGAGGCGCCATGAGAGCCTGAGTGTTTAGGGGAACATCCGGCGGAGGTGAGAGAGGTCTTCCGTCAAACATTCCAGGAGATGGAGTATTAGAGGGAAGAGAAATTTTCTCATTGAGAGCACGTAGTCGCGTCATCTCTTGCTCCAATTGGGAGAGACGAGCCTGAAGCTCCCGATTGGCAGTTTCCAGAGCTACAATATGATTGGTCGCTGGAAGAACAGGGTCAGATGAGAACGTCAAAGACGAAAGGGACTGACCTCGCTCCAGCAGCGACACCTTGCTGCTTTTCTGATTCGAGACAGGTAGTACGTCCTTAAGTCTGGCATAGCCATCCCTAAGCTCGTCTCTTCGCCGTTGCTCCGCCTCTATCCTCTGTCGTCGGGTAGCCTCCTTTCTTGAATAAGCCAAGCTCTGTTGGAAGGCGACGCCCATATCTTCTTCGTCCGAGTCTTGAGAACGTCCACGGCTTCGCCGACCAGATGAGCTGGTAGGAGACGGGGTAGGGTTATAACCACGAATATGTCTGTGGACTAGACTGTTGCCCCGGGAAGATGAAGGAGAGTTTGTTCCGCTGCTATTGTATAGGCCTTCTCCAGAAGTATCAGAACCGGAGATCGGGGGCGACAGCGGATCGTATAACTCAGGCGAGGGTGGCGGTGGAGAATGAGAAGAAAGAGGAATATGAACATGAGGCGTTGGGGATGTGTTGTACACGGGGGCCTGATTATACTGATGCGGAGGCATCATGATATTTGGGTAGTGAAGACCCTGCTGCTGCATTTCGTCTACAGACAACTGGCCTATGGAGATTATCTGATGAACATGTGTTCCAGTAAGTAATTGTTCAGGATAACCCACGCGTTTGACTGCCGTCGTGTTGGACAACATGATAAGAGCCCATTGGATTGTACGGGACGTTAAAAGACTGTTCCGGGTCTGAATGATAGAAAGTGAAAGACGGGGCAGTCAGATCGTCTGCTGGCAGACCGTGATGCTGTGGCTGGTCCATGGCGAGAAAAAATACGGAAGAAAATCGTTTCGTTCGTCTACTGGGTCGTGACTGTAAAAAAGAAAAGCTGAGTCGAGAAGACAGAAGGAAATAAGCCGGGGACAATAGGGCAAGAAATGAATCTACGGCGGTGTCCTCTGGGTAAAAGAGGAGATTCAGCCCTAGCCGGCGCCACTTCCTGCGTTTCGCCTTATTTGTTGTCCCCGGCAGTTTGTTTGCGTATCAACCTATCACTTTGTCCTTGGAACAATACTTACTCCTTTTCTTCTCCCAATTGTACTCATTCTACACGTAACCTCTCGTATTATCCTCAGTGCCGTACTTGGAACATTTCCCCTAATTCGTACTTCAATTCTACGACCGGAACGGCATCCTGTCATCACCCGTCACTGGATTTTATCCGAGAACAAATTCCTCATAATTCGTCCTGATTCAGGGATATATGCTGTTGCTCTCCCACAGTGTGTACTACGTTTGCTTCCGCGGAGGTAAGTACCATGTTATCGATCTGATCTCCAAAATGTCGCGTCGGGGGCGTACGAAATGAGACGAAATGCTGTCTTCCTATTTCGACTGCGCAGAATAAGCGACGCCCGCCGTAGAACTAATCAAGGTAGATACTCGTCTTCTACTGCCGCGCTTACCAGGTTCTTGACTGAGATAGCTCTTCCGAAGCTGCATCAGAAGATATTTGGCCGGAGATTGCAAGGAAAGACCTGAGCTTTCCAGGGATAGGTGATAAGCTTTCTTGATGATAATCATGATATTGCCTCAAAGAACCCTGAAAAGGTCCTGACATAACGCTCGTAGACGATTGTTTCTAACAAAAGCTATTGTAAATTCTATACCAGCACCTCAGTTGTGGCTGCATATAAAGTACTTCAACCGTATTCTATCCAGCAGCTCAGCTAGAACCTAGGAGACCATACATACGTGATTGTAGAGGTTCTCTGCTAATAAATTGGAAATCAGAAATGCTCGTTAATGTTACTCCCGGTTGGACCATCTGCAGCTCTAACTCTATCACAAGTCCCCGGAAAATGGCCAACAAGTCAGGTACAGAGATCAGATCGCCCGTATCGGCCTTCATACGCGAGGTATGTATGTTCACTGACATGAACGAAAGAAAAAGCAATGATGACCAACACACTCGAAGAATAGAATATTGGAGAGTTTGCAATTTCATTAATTGACCCTAGCGACCATGACAAGAATATCTGGCAAGGGCATAGCACTAGGACAGAGTGGTAGTAATTGGCCAATAATCCGAACATTATAGGGCAGGAAATGTGGAACGGAATAGCAAATCCACGTCCCGAGGCATGTATACATGCGGCATGGGGTTTTCCGCACGCACATGTATCTAGTATTCCCAGATACTGCCCTCATCTCAGTAAGTACAAGCTGCGAAGCAGCATATGCCGCTGAAGGCGTGATATCAATGAAATATCCAGGTGAACTAGACAGTTCTCCGCGGTCAAGTAAGATTTTCCGAAAGCGTCGACGAGGGACCGTAATTCCTCGGAGGAAAATGCTAGCGCTTTTTTGCTAAGCAGCGTCAGGCGACTCAACTCTAGAGGGGCGCCGAAGGCTGAGACCAATACATAGGCGCAGTTTTTTTAAATAAATGAAGGCAGTGAGTGGTTATAACTACCACCTAGAGCGGTCACGAAGACCCATGGAAGATTCCCAACTCGAAGTAAAGGTTCCAAAGGAGAGGTTTGTCGTAGTGATCGAGGTGGAATGCTCGCAGCTGAGGAAGGGCAGAGGTATTTTCAAATCCAAGCTCCGATGAACTTCAGGTAGTCACTCAATGAGGGACAGCACTGCGTCATTGAATCTTCTAGCCCCTCCGCAATGTGTATGATGTTGAACGATCGAGACTCGAAGGAGAGAAAACAAGTTCCCGCCGTCGCGTCCCTCCACTAGAGAGTGCGCCCGACCTTTTCAAGAAGTGATCATTTCGGTGTCCAACCGAAAATATGGACCGAAGTCGGACATACGAAATTACAACATCCGTGCAACTTTAACGGCACCGCTCTAGCGGTCACAACTGACGTCCAGATGAGACGAAGGACTCGACTTCCCAAGATGACTCCACGGCCCTGCTGCGTGCCGTTCATAACAGACTGTGCATGTTCATCGGAAGATGGAGCACGATATTCCGAAGTTCGTGTTGGTTTCAAGTATTTTGGAGGGCCAGCAAGCAGGAATCACCTAAGAGCCACCGCTGCTTTAAATCAAAGATTCGAGCTCTTGATACCGTGTTGGCAACGAAGGAAATCCCCGTCATCGTTATGGAATCCAGATAGCTTTAAGGATCCGAGTATAATTCTTCAATCCAGGGAGTGGCAGCGGCAACTGGAGTATCGTTGTATTGAGAAAAGCCACCACGAGTGAGCTTGCTGTCAAACGCCAATCCAAAATCAGAAAATCTGTTGCAACAAAATCAACATACTTTTCACATCATGGGCCGCACGCCAGCTGTGGCCAACAATAAAGATTTCTATGGATGGCATCATTTATCTGTTATTCCGAGTCGCATTGAAATTCCTGCCAGAGTCAAAGGCCTGTATCGGAAAGAATCAGAGGAGCAACAGGTTAAACGGTACGGAAGAGTGGGACGTGGAAATGCGGAAAGCGTCAGGCGCCTATTGCAGCGATCATAATTCGAACTGGGAGGTACCGGTAAACTGTTTTCGTCTCTTCTCCTTGAAATTACCCTCTGCTCGTGACAAAGCTATACGAAGAAGTTGATGATCGACATTCATCTGATAGGTTGGAAGAATTGAGTTGTGGAGCGTGAAAATTTTTCAGCTGAGAATCTGGGTCGAGACTCGAGAAAGCCAGGGCGTGTAATTTCTTCTGCAAACGGAAGAACTGGAATAAGCATGAGTGTGTTGAAATGGGAAGAAACTACTGAAGTTGAAAGAGTAAGGATAGCCTAAGCCTAACGAGAAAACTTGCAAGCTTCACGCGCACGCCCGACCACCCGGGACCTCTGATGACACACGGTACAGCTTTGGCTTCTTCTTCACACCGAATTCGTTGATAGAAACGCAGGCCGTCTCCCAATGTAAGAGAAGGAAGCTCTAGCGCATTCTTACCGCATTGAGACAAAGCAGGCCAGCATACTCCGAGGTTTTTCAAGGCCCAGGTACCGTTTAGCTGTTTCGGACAATTGTCTTGGAATCCAAGGTTGCAAAGAGAAGACATCATCGGGGGTTCCACAGATATTAATAAGGATTCGAGACTACATATATTCATAGTACACAAATCTTTCTTCACCAATCATTACCATGAGTGAAATTAATGCTCTCAAACGTCAGCTCAAAATCAAATCTGGTGCAGCAAAACGGTACGCTATTCACGTCAGTGGACATCCAATGAAGATTCCTTATCGGATGGATGGGATGATTTATCTTATTTTCACATTCATCGCGTTGGCACCCAAAACAGCCTGCTAAAAGAGAACGGCCTATATCGGAAGGAAGCAGAGGAGCAAAAGCGCAAGCTTGACAAGTTCATCGCAGACGGTGCGGAGGAGTGGGACGTGAAAAACGCGGTAAGCGCAAGGCTCTCATGTCAGTTTCGCTGCGATCATGACCCAAGAGGCAAACTTTTCTCTCCTCTCCCTCTGGTTTTTCCTTCAAATCTTCCGGCTCTACGCGTTCTTCAGACAAGGCTGTGCGAGGAATCCAACAAGATGATCGACGATACATCTGATAGATTGGGAAGAGTTGTCGGAGAATTGAGGGATGTTGTCGTGCGTCCAAGTTTCATTTCACTCCGAACTGGTTGATTGACAGGATGGGGTATAGGTCAATGCGAAGAAGGTGCAAGCTCTGGCGCAAGATGAAGATCTTCTTGCCGCAGAAGGTATCCTCGAAGAGGCCAGTTTGTGACGCATTTGACCATCGATTATGGATACGCTCTACAAAATAATGTGATATGCATTTGATAGTGCGCTAGGCAATTGGAGTAAAAGTTCTGTACCCCAGATTCTTCTGCGATTCTACTCCGAGTCCGTAAGGAAGAAAACTCACTTGTGCTTCATGAGGTTCAGGCTCTGAGGTCACTCCGCTCTGCTCCACCCGCGTCTTGTGAGTTACTGCTTCGAAGTATATGTGTTGAGTCAGTATCTATTACAAGGAGTGTATGTTGATGAGCTGGTATAGCTACAGCGAGACCATGATGAGAAGAGAGTGAATGAAGTATTATGGATACAGAAAGGGTCGAAGAGAGTGTACGATACAATGCTTTGCCAAACTACCAGAAACCATGATTGCAATAAAGATAAATATATGTCAAAAGAATGGCGCGTTCGTTGAAATTAATATGCAGGAAAATCGAAGAGGGGAGACAAAATTCAAGGTTGAGGGACCTAAGCCCTCAAAAACATCTCTACAGGGATCGGCTTCCGCTTCAACCCCGAGCTTGTACTGCTGGTACCACTCATGATACTCGCGGAATCGCTACTGCCCGTCACGCTACTTCCACTCGTAGTGCTGGTGCTACCCCTCCTTCTAACTCCAGCGGGGCGCCCATATTCAGTGATTATTCCATCTTCGGAATTACGCTGCTTTCGCGATCGTTTTGTGGGTGAGCGAGTGTCATAATCAAAGTAGGGCGACATAGGGCCAACGGCGGACGTGGGTGATGTGGGGGGTAAAGGAGTTTTCAGTGAAGTACCGTAGCTCCAGCCAGATGAACCGGATGCGGAGCTCGGAGGGCCAACGACAACGACTGTTCGCTTCTTGCTGCCGGCTTTGGTTTTGGGATTTGATTTGGATTTAGACGGGGTAGTGGGAGTGATGGGGGACAAGAGAGCAGATGATGTGTTGGAGTGTTTCTTGGTCCCGCCAAAGTACAACCTCAATTTGGACCCACGCCAACGATGCTGTTGTTGCTCCTCTCGTATTGATGATAGAGTTGACGAACTCCAACGTGATCGAAGAACTCTGCCGCCTTCTTCAAGATTAAACTCGTGCTCTTCGTAAGAAGGTTCATTGTCCTCAAAGGTAGGCGCGGGTAGAGGAGAAGATGGAGTGGTTGCAACGGCAGGTGCACGGGCGGTGGCCTCTCCCTCCTCTTCCAGACTCCATTCAAACCCGTGATTAATTGCAACTGGTACCGAGACTACCATCTCTCTGCGCAATCGTCTCCTTGCCAATGCACTTGCCGAGCGAGTAAGCTTTGTAGAAGGAGGCGGTAAGTCGGGATCTACCTCAGACACAGCCGGGACGGGAACATCCGCTTCCTGGCGCAGGCGAAGCTGCTCCAAGCCATTCGCAATGTCTGCCTCGAGATCGATGGGCGAGTTGGGAAGAGAAAGAGGGAGCATCATCGGCCGGTTGAGGTCTACATCAAGCTCAAACTCGTATTCGTCGTCAAGGTCGGCAACAGAGAAATGCTCTATCTCAGAGCTCTGGGAGTAGATGCTACCTGAGCTAGATGTAGGTGCAGAAAGCTCTTCACTTTGAATGTAATACATGAGGAGGTCGCCATCTTCATGATCGTCCTCTGCATCAGTGTTGAAAAGCTCTTCGGGATAGAACCCAAAATCAGTGGGAATGCTCGTTCGTGGAGGGGGACGGCGCAATGACCGCGAGCGGCTAGGCACAGGGTTCATTGGGCGCTCCGGAATCTCAGCTTGCTCAAACGGCACTGCTTCATCGGAGGCTGATACAGAAAATGACGAGGTTGGGCGGAGGGAAGATGATGGCACAGGGGGTGGCGGTGGTGGGCGGTTTGGCAGGACGAAATTAGCACTGCGTCGTCGAGGATAAGCCGGATCAAGCTGGACAGATGGATATCTGGATCCCGACGGAGTAGCAGGGCTGGCAAGCGGTAAGGTAGGAAGTGCTTTAGACTGAACCTTAGAGCTCGGGGAGGGAGGAAATACTTCAAAGACGGAGCCTGAAAGTGACTCTGGCCTGGCGGATTCGGTCAGGACAGCTTTTGGGAAGGACGGTCGCAAGGCAGAGCGCAAAGTCAACACCTGACTCAACTCACGACTATACCACTCGGAGTCAGATTCGGGCTCGGATTCAGAATCAGAAGCGCCGTCAGTTATGGAGATCGGAGAATTTGCGAACATTGAAGGAAGAGCATTGTGTTTCAAGATGTTCAGCGGCCGGATGGATGCTCTGCGCGGGTTGAACTTCGGAGCAGGAGGAAGCTGAAACTCGTCGTCCGACGATGACGGCGTCAGGGGAAGTCCGGCAGATTGAGAGCTTGGACTGGAAGAAGTAGACGAGAGAGTAGGAGATCCGGACGAAAAGTGATAATCCGAAGACGAAGGAGTCGGAATAGGTGGATGGGGGAATTTGAAAGAGGTATCCGTGAATGTCAGACGGAAAGAGTCTGGTGAGGGGTTGGGTGAGACGCTAGGCGACGCCTCAATTGGAGGTCGTGGGGCAGGGCGAGGTGCAGACAGTAAAGAATCGTCTCCATCAAAGTCGTTGTCAGTGATAGCACCTTTCGCAATCCGGATGTTAGAAGGCGAGACAACAGCGCTGGAAAAGGAATTATAAGTAAACGCATAGGTGCTTGAACCCATCTATGATGATACATACCGTCGCTTCTTGAGATCCGGGGTCTGGCAGAGAGAAGATCTCGGACTTGATGAAGCCCAAGACGAGCATGAAGGTCGGGACTCATCCTCTTCCTCCGGAATAATTTGAAGAGGTTCAGTTTTGGATGAACGCAAGAAAGGTGTGTGTTTGCGGACACTGGAAAGAGCATGGCGCTTGAATGAGTTGTCTTTCTCTCGGGAGAAGACTGAAGAGATTGGATTAGAAAGAATCGGGATGTAGGAAGAGAAAACATACAACTAGAGACAGAAGAATTCATGTCGTATCGTTATCGTTCCTGTGGTCGTATAAGATGGAAGTAAAGCTGAGAGAACTGAAGAGGAGACGGGATGAGATGGCCATTGAGTGGACTGCTTTTATTACTTGCAAGTAGGTCAATTGAGAGGAATCGCCATTGTCTTCAATAATTATCTTTCCCCTTTAGGAACAATAGCGGAGTTTGAACTCCCCTGGACAAACAAGGTACAAACAAAGTCCATTGTATTCCCCTGTAATTGTCCTCAGACGCGTCTCAGCACGCGTTCCATCAATAATGCAGTCTTCCCAGACTCCTCATCGTACTCCTTTACGTCGGGTCTCTCAGGGCTCTCTTCTGCGTCATTCACGCTCAGGCGCTTATCCCGATGCTCCCCATGGTCTTGGTTTTCTCGAGCCAGCCATGTCTGAATTTCTCGACGAAACGGAGACACTACACAATAATGTCGAAGCGATGAAGCATCTCAGTGATTCCCTTGCGACTTTCAACGAGTCTTTTGCTAGTTGGTTGTACGTCATGAATATGAATGCTCTTACAACGGACTGGCCTCAGGTGTGCACTTATCGTCACAGAAATTCTAGGAGTGAGGGCCTGAACGATACTCTAGGCTCCAATCGATGATTCCTTTTTGCTAGCCCAGAGAAGGGCAGGTACTATCCTATACTGAGAGCCTGTCGTCCCCTGATAATGAACTTCTGATTGCAGAACAAAACGCTTTAGCAGCCATGGAGGTACTGCGTGCCAAGAACGTCGTTTCCCAATCCATTGGTGACACTGCTTTAATCGACAAGACTGGTGTTACGGAACCAACGTCAGACCCAGACCAGACTTATGCTACGAACTATACCACTGTCAACATCTCTGCGCAACCTACCAAACCGACTACAGCCGGTATGAAGAAAGTAGTGAAAGGCAAGAAGCCGAAACTTACTGCGAAGGAGAAGAAGGAACGATCCGTAAGCTGTTCCTTGCTGCTGACTCTGTTATCCATCCGTAGTGTTACTAATATTCATAGATTGAGATTGAGCGAATCATCTCGTGCTTACCCCTTGAATTTCGGGGAAGCGATCCGGTAAGGCGGTTTGCGCTGCATCCAAAATTTACATCTCTCTAATCAGTTTTGTACTACAGACTCTTCGCCATAATATGGAAGCCGTCATTGAGGGCCTCTGGGACGCCCCGTCGCAGACAGTCAAGCGTCAGTCGTTTTGCCCTATTTATTATCACAGGCTCAATGTCCACTCCATACAGTACCCGACTTGATTAAGCCTCCCGATCTGAATCAAGCCCGTGTAAACAAATGCCTCATCGCCCTCGTGAATAGGAAGGTCGTACAAAAAGATAATAGTACGGTGAGTTCGGCAGTGTTTGGTGTACTATGATAATCTTTAGCTCATCTTCACCCAGGGGACGGTATTATATCATTGGCAGGGTGTAGCATGAACTTCATTGTTACGGGATTTTGTGTGTTCAGATTTCCTTGAAGCGCCCATATTGATTATTGTCATTCATTCACCACGACGGAACGGAATCCGAAACGTGCCTCACAATTGGCAGAGTCGACACACTTAAATGCACTGCCAATACGAATTTTGACCAGCTAACTAGCTATGACCGCCAAGTCAGTGTAAAATAGTCCCATTACGGTTGTTCATCCAGAGCTATGCATGTTTTAGACTCGCCGCCCAGTTTTTCATGTAATCTACCACTGACATGAATTATGCATGTATTTTCGCTACTGTCACGATCAGCACTGGTGCGACAGATAGTGGATTGATACCATGGAGTCTTATCATACCCTACAATTATAGCGCAGAGCACCGGGAGGCCGATTTCGCGATCGCAAAGAGGATCTCAAGGGACAATGCTAGTGTTTCTCGCCAGTGAAAGTTCAAAAGACAATGTATCTTGTTGAAACGCGCTGAACACGGTGCTGAAATCTGATTCTAATGTGCTGAGTCGCGGCAAGCACTTTTGAAGGGCCATTTCACATGCAAGATCATACAAGAAGCGAAGCTAGCTACTATGATTAGACTCTGCGCTTCATAAGTTCACTGTGTGTGTGGTATCCTTGGGTCATTGACTCTATCATATCATACCAAACATATACGATAAAGCGTCCACGGCCCTCCCTTTCAAGTAATCTTGGTGAGAGTTACGATCGCAACTGCTTGATAGCGATATGTTTGGTCGCGACATTCATGAGGGTATCAAGAATGCTGATCATCGGATTCACTCGGTAGCCGTTCACGTCGTCTGGTCTGGCAGGAACGGTACTCTTGGCCCGGACATTTCTTGACATTTCACTGTGGAGACAGAACTATGTTAATGAACAAGCTCCTGAACAGCACCCGACTTCAGATATAGGTAATCTCGGTGAATGTTACGATCGCAAGTACTTGATAGCGATATGTATAGAAAGTTGAAGTTGCGTTGACAGAAGGTTAACCACGGGAGTCCAGACCATTGAAAGTAGCAGTTCACGCTGGTCGGTCTGGGCGGAACGGTGTTTTGGGCTCCGACATTGCACTGTGTAGAGAACGGATCCATGTCAATGAACAAGCCCTTCCACATGCTCCTGACACCTACCGCAACTTCAGATATAGATGGTAAGTTTCCATATCGATTTTCTAATGTTCTCTTCGAATTCATGAACCCAACACTGAAGAATATGTTTTCTGTGATCATCACAGAGTCGTTCTGTCCACCGTGCACCTAAGGGGCAAGTGCATAGTCGTGGTTTGCAGAAGTGTCTCTAGGGCTTGTTGTATCGCAAGCTGGCTCGGAAGAGATGTTGCACGGCACGTAGATAGCTGATTCATAACGGGCTGCGTGCGAAGCCTAGTTGGAATGAAAACTCGCATGAGGCCACTTTCTACATCCAGCCAACCACTATGTTGGAGGACGATGGACATGAGGAACAGAAGGAATCACGCTTAAATAATTGTGAAGGAGCTATCTGCAAGCTTGAACGCCGGAGCGCCATGATGAATCGTTGCTGGAACTTGTGGAAGTGGGTGCTTTCTTTGCTTAGGTAAGTGCGGCGTCTTTCCACCAAATTCGGACTTTGAAAACTTCCTGCCTGCGGCGGATGAAATGGCAGAAGTGTCGAGCAGGTTGTGACGATGAAAGCTTCTGCTATCGAAAAGATGTTCTCACTGATTTACTTCCATCGTCGTAGACAGTACGCCAGCTCTCTGCAGATCTGGAAGCCGCGGGCGGGACGGGAGGCAGCTGCTACGGCAGTCTGTAAATCCTAACGGGAAGGATATCTTTTCCATTCTTGTACGAGAATCTTGGATTGGTAAAGAGATGGCCATGGGCTCACAAGGGACCTCTAAAACGAAGTTAAAGGATAATCAATTACTCGATAATGTAAGGCTGCTCTGATAGTTAGATCTTTCAATCAATCTGACTTGGAATCATTCTAGATCTTGAGTTTCTTGTATGTCTCTCCCTTGTTGGGAACTGACCTTTGACCCTATTTTTCTTCAGTATCGCTGGCTTCGAGACTTCCTCCGGTGTTATTGCTGAACCTTGCTGAACCTCGCGCAAAACCCCGATAAGCAAAATAAACTTCGTGAAGAGGTTCTCGCCAGCGGAATTAGCCCTAAGGGTCTTGAAAATTTGCCTTTCCTCGATGCTGTAGCTCGTGAAGGGTACGCTTCGTATGATCATGATAAGTTGCCCACCAATATACTCACATTGTATACAGTCTCCGATTGCATCCAAGCCCGCACCATTGCGCTGGTTGACGACGTTATACCGTTTCAAAAGCCAGTGCAATTGTCCAATGGGCGTTTGTTGTTGACATCTCTCCCGGTGAAGGCTGGTGATGTGATTACACCTTTTATTGATAAAGAGGCCTCTACTGAGCATGCTGTTGCTACTTAGGTCTTCACCATCCCGTTCACGATGATCAATACAAACCTGAATATCTGGGGTTGTGATGCCAACAAATTCAGGCCTGAGCGGTGGCTGGAGCCAAATGGCGTCCCACAAAGTAAGGATGCCCTTCATGGACCTTTCAGCAAGGTCTCGTCCTTCGCTGATGGGCCAAGGGTGTGTATTGGCTGGCGATTGGGTCTGTGACCTCTTTCTTCATCAGGGGTAATGTTGATTTAGCCATATGCTTATAGCTGTGATGCAGTTAAAGGTGGTCCTCGCCATAATGATCAGGTCGTTCGAGTTCAACAATTCAGGCAAGAAGATCGGTAAGATCATGGCACCTTCGCTGCAGCCTTTTGTGAATGGAGAGCCTGACCAACTCCCAATCCATGTTTCGCTCTTGCATAATGCGAAGTGAAGGGCTGTACTTTCGGTAGTCTGATAGACCCTAAGCTTTCCCTTTCTGTGTACAATCTAATTGAATGTTTTGAATTGACTTCAGAATGTGTTCTGAAGTCAGCGACAAACAGTGTCACTCGTCATCGGTGTATAGGGTGTAAAAGGTGTCGATGCCTAAAAGTGCACCCAGTCTAAAGTGATTTCAAACGATCAAGATGCTCGATACAGGAATCAGAGTTTTTTAATGCCTGTTGGCGCTTGTTTCGTCGTTTTGGCCTTCGCTACCTTGAGCTCATCCCCAAACGCCTCCTTGTTTGCCTTCTTTTCCGCTCGTCGAGCAGCTTGCTGTGCTTTGACAGCGGCCTTCCGGGCTCGCTTTGATTCTGCATCCTCATCTCGTGGACGAGTAATCGTTTCTCGTATTCGATCTAAGAATTGTTCATCAGGTGAAACACGACCATCGAAGGGTAGGGAAAATGCACGTACAAGCTGCATCATTCTCGTAGTCTGATCCATCGGAATCATGGTTGAACAACGCAGGACCTTGTGTCGGCTTTGAGCGTGGACGAGAACTTATCTCCTGGACATAAGGTAAGCCTGTTTTCGGATCAAGTGTTATTCTTGGAACAGGATTGGAATCGCGGGCACGAATGAGACGAGGGTGATTCTCTAAATTGGAGTATGTTGCTACAACGAAGTTTTGTGTTTAGTGTGCAAAAGATCTTGTCTGCGGACTCACTCAGAATGGTTTCACAATCCCATATGTCTTTCTTATCCTCTACCAGCTCCAGTACTTCGTCGTCTTCGTCGTCTTCGCTGTCTTCGATCATATTGCGTACTCGTTCGTCTTGCCCCATAGCTCGCCGGAGAGTGTCAAGTTTTTCTGCACCAGTGTCACCCTCGAGCTTGGGCTTCATTTTACGCCCAAGTATTTCAAAATCATTGAGGAATTCATCCATCATGGACGTAAAGTCCTCGCGAGAGGTAATCAGCTGTGGTGCTTCTTCATCTTCCTCAGAGGACAGAACATCCTCTTCTTCATCGTCATTATACTGCTTCAGCATGACCTGCAGAAAACGGGTCACTATTGAGACATGCAGGAAAAAATTCAGAGTACCTGATCAAAGCGCTCATCCAAAGTCTGGAGAGCCTCGTTTCGGTACATGCTTGAACTACTCATACTGTATCCAGAGGCATCACTGCTCCCTTTTCGTTTCTTTTTACCAATGACCGATATTGCAGGAAGGCCAGTTATCGTATCGCCCTCCTCTGATGCGAAATCCTCATCGTCACTTGCTGAAGCAGGAGGAGCAGTCTTCTGTGCTCTTTGGAATCGCGCGAAACGTGCTTCCCATGTCTCCTCTTCCTCTCCATTCTCTGTGATATCACTGTCTCCTTGATTTCGGTCCGGGGGCCCATACTCGTAAAATTCGAAAGGCAGCTCCTCATCGGTTTCTCTCTCCCCGTCTTGTACCAGCTCTCCAAAGAAATCATCCTCCAAGCCATCATCCACAAATGCATCATCCTCCAAAGCTTCCAGAACTTGACGCAAGTGGGGGTCCATGTCAGGTTGGAATCCAGATATGCTTTCTGGTATTGCTTGCTGAGATTCATAGCTTCGTGGTAGCTCTTGAGTAGAAGGCAGTACTTCTGGTGGTAAATCACGTAGCTCGATTCCATGACTGTCTGGTTTTTTCGACGGCTGAGTCTTTTTAGTAGAAGGTGCTTCGATTAAAACACTCTCTACTCCTTCTTCCTGTACGCCAACAGGTCGAAGGTGTTGCATGTAATCATACTCGGTATCGTCATAGTAGACGCCGTAGAGAGCAGCTTCTCCGACGTGCGCTTTGGTATCGTGATTGATTTCAGATTCGTCAAGAAGTGTTTCTAATTCAGCTCGACTTTTTCCCTGAAAAGTGTCAATGGATATGGAATTGTTAGATTCTATTGTCGATCATGCACACCTTTTTGTCGTTCTCTCGTATTACTTGTTTCAAGACATGTTGACTCGCTTCCGGATCATGTATAAGGGGATCCCTCAAGGATCTGTGAACGAGCTGGAAATGCTTTGCGCCAGGTTGGCGAAAAATGGATTTTGACTTGGGAGGCATGGACAGCAGTGAGTAAAGGTCACAACCGAATAATGACTCACTTACATAAGCAACGTTTACTCTCACTGGCACCGTCTCCTGCGACTGCAGCATTTACTGTCTTCTCCCTTCTCATTCTCCTGCGACAACGATATATACTCAACAAACTGGCACTTCTCACCCGAAAGTTGTAGCCTTGACGTCTGTCAGGCTCTGAAACATGGACAATCGGTACAATTCGCAACGCGAGCACATCCGCAGAGGCTTCTCTATATAAGTCTCTTTTTCTTCCCTTATCCGCGCAGAAGGTGTTGACATATGCTGTGGTATCTACTAGTCACCAAAAAGTGGTCTTGGAGATCGATTTCGGCGGAAGTTTATGGGTATGTTTACAATCGTACGAGTATACCCCAAGATGGGCTCATATGCGCGTTCAGGGATACACAGAGATCACCATAGTACCAACAAGTAGTGAGCTTAAGACTATTCTATTACATTCTCGCCAATGTAGTGCGTGTTTCTCTCTACTTTGGTTTACTTAGCTATTGACCACGCATCAAATGCAGCCATCCACTCGGTCCACGTAGGGACATATGAGGCCGAATTTATCCATAATGATCCTTTGCTCAACCTCACTGCTGGCATCTCCGAACCTGACTGCCACCGGCATCCTGAACTCAAACGAAAGATATATTCCGCGCTACAAGAGGGTGACGAGGGAGAGTTGGCTATTGCAGTTCCAAAGGAGGTTTCGCTCAAACCATCAGGGTCATTCGGGATGGTGTTAAATGATGGTCAGTTTGCTTGAGTCGGCCACTCTTTCAAGAATCGCTGATGGAATATTCTGGTAAAGTCTCCACTCCTGAACCTCAGACGCCCGGACCACAGTCTCAGACAGGACAAACGGTAACAGAATTTTCGCCTATTGTCGTGAAAGTTGCATACAGTCTGCGTAACCCTGTTGACGGCATTCAGTTTGTTACTCCCTCGGAGAGCCAGCCATATGTGAGTCACGTCAGCAGCTCTAGCATGCATGGATTGACTCAGATTCTCTTAGCGCGTACCTCATGCATTCACAACACCTTCATGTCCTGACGCTGCACGGTGTTGGGTCCCTTGCATTGACAACTTGTGGGAGAAATGTACTTGGGAGTTCGAATTCGTCGTCCCTCGTTTTCTCGAGGAACGAGACCTGCATCAAGAGGATGAGCCCAACGATGCGATACCCACAGTCGTGGTATGCAGCGGTGATCTCGTCGAGCAGGTTAGTTTGTCCCTTTACTTCTCGAGCGCACATTCATCACAGATATGCAGGTCGCTCACCCATACAATTCGAACAAAACCATATTCTTGTTCTCACAAGCTGTTCTAACCTCGGTGCAACATATTGCATTCGCTGCAGGACCATTCACCTTACACCCAATACCTACTGACAACACTGCCGATGATACATCAAGCGGTGCATCCCAACCGCTCATGTACGCTTTTTGCCTCCCTGGACACGAATCCTTCATACCCACCTCCACTTCTACGCTTCGGTCTGCCATGAGCTTTTATTCTACTGAGTTTGGATCTTATCCTTTTGGCTCATTCAAAATTGTATTCGTTGATGAGCTACCCACTCAAAGGTTTGACAGCTCTACGCTGGCCCTTGTCACAGTGGATCTTCTACATGGAGAAGATGCCATTGAACCTGCTATCGAGACGCGTCATGCTCTGAGTCATGCTCTTGCATGTCAATGGTCTGGTATCAACATACAGCCGAAAAGTTGGTCTGATCTGTGGCTGGTGAACGGACTGGCAGCTTATATCACTGGTCTATTCTTGCGAAAGCTGCTTGGAAACAACGAGTACAGGTTCAGATTGAAGAAGGATATGGAACGGGTGTTAGAGTGGGATAATGGGGGCATGCCGCCCATCTGTCAACCACAGCATTACGATCCTCCGGACGCCAGTGTACTGCCCTTCATAAACCTGAAGGCTCCCTTAATACTGCATATCCTTGATCGCCGTCTAGGGAAATCAGGAACGTCGCTGGGACTTAGTCGGGTTCTTCCCAAGGTATTTCTATCGGCCATCAGCGGCGAGATGCAGAATAACTGCCTCTCAACGCATGGGTTCTTGCGGATGTGCAGGAAAGTTAGTGGGGTCGATCCAAGGAATTTTGCGGAGCAGTGGATCTATGGGAGCGGTTGTCCGTCTTTCGGATTTACGGCAACCTTCAATAGGAAAAAAATGGCGGTCGAAATCACGATGAGGCAGGAAAGCCCTGCTTTCAAGGTGCACGAAGGCAGCGAGGTCTCAAAGGCGCTCATGAAACCGGTTCAATTTTTCGAAGTGAGTTTCTCCAATTCGTTTCCTCAAGCCGTCTGTTAAAACCAACAAAGGGACAAATGACCATTCGAATTCATGAGGCCGATGGAACTCCCTATGAGCATGTTCTTGATATCAGGTCTCCTTTCAAACGCTATGAAGTACCATTTAACACCAAATACAAGCGTGTCCGACGAAACACTAAGCGGTATCTCGCGCGCCAGGCGGCAGCCCAAGCTGCTGCTGAAGGTGATACCGAAGCTGCCGAGGCTATGGGTATGGTGGATATGGGTTTTGGACTGGAGGTGTGGGAAAATGAACAGGAGCGGGAAAACTGGAAGGTCGCTGACTGGACGGAGGAGGATGAAGGGATAATGAGCGGCGCAACATACGAGTGGATTAGGATGGACGCCGACTTCGAATGGATCGCAAGCTTGAAATTTGAGCAGCCAGACTTTATGTGGGTGTCACAGTTGCAGAGGGACAGGGACGTGGTGGCACAGCTGGAAGTCAGTTCAACTGTTTCCAAGTTTCATACTTTTTCGTTTTGCTGATGGGCTAATCCTCCAGGCGGTGCACGCTCTTGCCAAGCAGCCCACGGCAATCGTCTCCAGTACGCTAACCAAGACTGTTCTCGTATCCAATTACCACTATCGAATACGGTGCGAGGCAGCTCTGGCGTTGGTTAATGTTCGTATCCAATATCCTTTTTTACAAATACCGTCACTCATACTTCTCTAAGTGTTCGATACGGCGCCTAGATTTTCTTGGACTATTTCACTTATTCAAGCTCTTCCTTCGGTACTGTTATGAGCCGGAAGACTCCAAGCAAGATTTATTCACCCATACATATGTCCCAAAGCCGAATGATTTCTCTGATTTGTCTGAATACTTTGTCCGAAAGGCAAGAGTATTATGTTATAGTTCCAAGGTATCGCGACTGATTAGCATGTCTAGAGCCTCATCAATGCGATATCGAGGATAAGGTTTGAAAATGGGAAGTCTCCCTCTGTTGTAAGGCAGTTTCTGATCGATCAACTACGGTATAACGACAACACTGCCAATCCCGTACGTCTTCTCCATGTCGATGACTCACAGTCGATACTTAATCGACGCTAGCATTCGGATGCATACTATATATGTTCCATTATTTCTGCAGCAGCTTGTTCAGCTATCTGCACTGCTGTTCCCGAACGGGGAGAGCTGCTGCCGACTGAAGTACATGTGGAACATAATGCGGAGGATCAAAATCTTCTGAAGCAAACACTGGCGGAAGTCGACCGTTACCGGAGCATGGACAGGCTTATACCCTCGGTTCACAACATTGTCACCATTGCTGCTCTAGAGGTAAATCTACCCAGATTTTTTGGAGGTCCCTATGGATACTGACTCCATTCAGTTCCATATGCTTTTAGGGGTGGCGAATCTCATTCCTAGCCATCCGCGAGTATTTTTCCCTCTGACCAGGTCAGTGTCAATCTTCTCGTCCTGCCGCAGGTGTCTCATGTTCAGGATAGAGAGGGCAATTATGTTCCAGTTCGTATTGCCGCGTTTGATGGTCTCTTTCTTACCAAGTGGTACTCTCCCAAAGTCATGCAATATGTTCTTGCTGTCATGGCTAACGATCCCTCACGGGTCATTCGGCGACACGTTGCACGTAGTGCATGCCAAAGCCTTGCGCTTCTTGTACAAATGGGTGAACTGAAATCCAACTCAAAAGATTCAGAGACCCTGCTCATAGAGGAAGACGGTTCTCATCCCGAGAAACTCAAGGAATCGAAGAAGACCGAGATGGATGCGATGATCAAAGTACTCAGAAAGGATCGTGAAGTGGGCAAAAACGAGACTTTCCGAGACTTCGCGATGCCCATAGCTCTGTGAGTTTTGCTCTTTCTGTTGTATGAAACAAGAATTGCTCATCACTTATTTAGCGCCCCCGATGTTGACCACGAAGTTCGCTGGTGCCTACTGAAGCTAATGGATATCTTGATTAGACCCGTGGAGGAAACTCCTCCAACCGTTCGAATCCATATTCCTGTCACTCCAGTCTCTGAGACCGCCCCACCTCTACCCTCCGCGAAGATACCTCTCAAGCCTCCTAGAACCATCAAGGCCGGCGGACCACCTTCCTCGAAGAGCCCTCTTGTTCCATTCAGTATTCCTCCGAAACTCAAATTACCTGCTATTGCGGACAGCCCTAGGACGCCAGGATCACGGACAAATACGCCTAAATCTGCTACAGTCGCGTTGCCTGATCCTGCGCGCCAGAAAAGCGCTATGGCTGCTACATCCCTTACCACGAAAGGAAAACCGAAAGGAAGGCCCCCCAAGCCATTGAAACAAGGCCACACTCCCCAAGCACAATCGGGCGGAATGAGTGTGGTTGATCATAGGGCTTCACGGTCGGCGTTGAAGAAGCTATCTGCAAACAAGCATGCAAAATGGTTTCTTCAGCCAGTGGATCCCATTCGAGATCATGCACCTGAGTATGTCCTTTTTTAACTTCTTCAGAATGAGATTTCATTCAAATACTTCGCAGTTATTTCTCCATCATCAAAAAGCCAATGGATCTGTACACAATGAGTACGAAATTAGAGCAGGGGATGTACAAAGATCGATTTGATTTCAAAGCCGATTTCTGCTTGATGATTGCCAATGCTAAACAGTACAACGTACCCGGAAGCTTCGTTCACAATGAAGCAATAGCGCTCGAGGTATTTTTCGAGAAACGTATGTATTTGGTCAAATTTTCTTACACATTGACTCATGTTGTATCTGTAGAATGGACCATCATCAACAAGACTCTGGATCAGCACGCTGTTCATGCTGCTGAAAAGGTTGAAGCCGCTCCTCCTCCAAAACCTCCTAGAATACTTCCCCCTGTGCCCGTGGCGAAGTTCTCTCCACCTCCCCGCCCTTCCCCTTCCCCTGCCTTACCAGCCATTAAGCTTAAACTTGGCCGGCAAGTAACACCGAGCACTCCTCAATCTCGTGACCAGCCGCCTGTCTCCACACATAAGCCTGCACCTAAACCTCGCAAGATCAAAATCAAGCCAGTTGAAGCGATACCCTCTGCTGTAGATGTTGATGCACCGCCGCCGCCATATGTAGACGATGGCTCTCACGACCTTTACCAAGAGGTCCTTGCGATTGAGCGGGAGAAGGACGAGCAAATTCGACAGCGTGCACAGGAGAAGACCATCGTCAATGGCTCATCAAGCAAGAGAAAGAAGGTGGACTCGCCCGAGGATGACATTCTGGCTCTCGCTACACCTGCAAAGAAGGAGAAGCAATCTCATGCAACCCCTTCTTCAGTCGCCAGTGGTAGATCGGTGGCCCCTGCTGCAAAGCCAGCGCCGTCAAAACCAAAGAACGATCACACACCACAACCAAGTTCTTCGCGCTCCACGCCGGGTCGCGTGCCTGCTGAGCCAGTCAGAGTGTCGATTAAGGGAAAGGAGAAGGAGGTTGCTTTACCTGGAACGCCTATTTCTACCCCTTCGACCAGGCCCAAGAAGGCGCCTATTGTCCAAGCGACTCCAATCAACGAGAAGAAATGCAAAGAGTTGCTGAAGGTGCTCCAGAAATTGCCGGATTCTCATATCTTCCTAGTTCCAGTCGATCCTATCAGAGATGGATGTCCCACGTAAGTTGCATCGTGACCTTTAGAAACGACGAGAAGTACTCATTCATGCTCGCAGGTATTTCGACGAGATCAAACATCCCATGGATTTGGGAACAATGTCTACTAAGCTTGGAAGAGGGGGATATGCTACGATGGAAGACTTCCGCAAGGATATGGAATTGATTTTTAGTAACTGCCGGCAATTCAATCCTGCGGGTACTTTCCCCGTCATTTGTGCGGACGCCGTCGAACAGATGTTTAAGAAGGAGTGGTCGAAGTTCATAGAGCGTAAGTTGCCTTGGGCGGACAAGCGAGGTCTGCAAGGTGTAATGACAACACTGGTGAAGGATCCAATGTGAGCATTATTTGATCGTACTTGACGCAGTTAGCTGAACTAAATGGTTTTCCTCAGATCATGGGTCTTTCGGGATCCTGTTGACCCCGAGTTATTGGGCATCCCTACGTACTTTGATGTCATTCCTCGCAAGGACGCTCGCGATCTGCGAACTATCAGACAGAAACTGGACGCGGACAAATATGAATCAACCGAAGCATTCGAAGCTGACATAGCGCTCATGATCAGGAACGCTATAACGTTCAATGGTGCAGATTCTGAGGTTGGCCAGATAGCTGCCCAGGTTCACCACAAAGTGAAAGAGTTATTGGGTGGTTGGAAGTCGGGCAATGGGAAGAAGAGGAAGGAAGGAGAGAAAATCACCATGCCACCATCAAAGAAGTTCAAAACTGGTTGATTGTACACTATGCAATGTAATATGAATAAGAAAGGTATGCTATGTCGCGGGTAATGAATGCATAAAATGATACAATGCTCCGATATGTTTAAAGAAAGAAAAGGTAATGCAGTCGGCCTTCTCCATCACCAATCTGGCCATAACTCCGTCAAACTATTTGAATCTTCCTCTGGACTGTCCTTTTGCTTTACCCAACGATCAGGTATCTGTAGAATATTTAGTAATTACCGTCATCACTCTGAAATTCAACGTACCAGAGGGAAGTAGCGCTCCATAGCACTCATAAACCTCTGACGATATTGCTTTGGGGTTATAATTGTCGGCTCTCCCCTACCACCTCCAAGAAAAGCAGACTCCTTCACCCAACTCTCAAGCTTCTTGTCCCAGGTGTACGTGCGAACGTAATCTGTAGAAAATGAGCACCGAACAGTGTAATCTGAAGCACCTAGACTGACCGACTATGCCCACCACAAGTTCGTTATTTTTACTATCAACCTGAACGCGGATGAGCTCTAAGACAATGACCTCCGTCAAATACACTTACCCCGCACACTAGAGAGTAGTCCATAACGTTGATGTCCGCCAAAAATTTACTGTCGTTGTACAATGCGCCTCGCAATATACGTTTGGAATGCTCCCTCAGGTAAAATGGAGCAAGATGGGCAGCTAGAAATAGTCAGCTTAGCACGATAACACCACCGTCGGCTGGACATTGCTTACTCTGAACTAAGTTTTCGTCCAGCAGTACCTCGTTTTCTCTGCCAGTCGATTGAACATGTCGGTTTCGAGTTGAACCCTTCAGATCGTAGATCTGATTAAAGCAAATCAGAGTTCTTGATCATCAATTTAAATTATTTTTTTACCTTCGAGAACCGACGGTCATAAAAGAGATTTTCCATCACCAAAAGATTCATCTGCGTAGATTTCGATCTACCGGGCCCTTTCTCGTTGCTTGTCTTCTTGAATGTAAGCTTGTAGCAGCCGAAAACTTTGGCCAAAAGGGTCGGGCGCTATAAGTAGTCAGAGCGAAGTCCTGGGATAAGATTAAAAAGGGTGTTCTACTGACATTGGCAGACACTGCAGAAGACATATAATCAAAATAGGCGGGGGCAAATGTCTCCATGGTTTGTAGTTCGGGTCGCGAAAGCTCTTTGGCGATGAAACGGTCGTCTGCAGCAACCTCTAGTTGATTTCTGACATGCGTCAAGATCTATTACACGACATACCTCCAGTTTTCAAAAAAGCTGAGCCGGACTTGCCACCACTGGCATTCCATTTGATACACCTTGCGAGAGATTCTATCATACTTTTTTCGCAGTCGTAAGTTCGCCGTAATGCATCGAATTGTTCAGGATATAATACGGTGCAGCTGATAGTTAAACCTCCACTTTCGAACGCTAGAAGAAATTTTAAAGAACCGCAATTTAAAAGCTATCCAGATGACTAACTGATAGCCCACGGCAATTTTGAAGACGGAACTCTTAGATCCTCGGTGGGATCCGCCTGTTCGGAGGGATCAACGTTCACGACACCCCACGTCGAAGTAGATTCCGCTACTGAGTGATCGTCCGGCATGAACGCTTCGCCTCCATCGGTCAGTCGTGCTTCTCGAGCTGTCCGCTTCTCGGCACGAGACTTAGACAGCATCTCTCGATACTGCGGTGAACTGAAAATCATGTAAGCTCAGCTACATTTAAAAGTGAAATTGACTGACTTCAGAGCAAGAGCGATAATGGAGGTGGGTTCGTCAATGCGTACAACCATGGAAGAGTCTCGGAAAATATGTTCTGGATCAACCATAAGATCATCATGTTCCAAAGAGTTACGAGGGGCTGGCGGAGGTTGCAACCAAAATCCAGAGAGCGCTTTCAAAATAGAGTTTCGCTCAGTTCCAGGCCCAGGCATCTCGAGCTCTGAGTGTGGTGTCATTGGAAGACCAGGATCTATCCTCATAGAAGACAAAAAAGGTGAAGGAGGCAAAGAGATAGGGCCTGGGTGGGGTTTAGAAGGTGGTTCGAGATTTTCGGGAGCGCTGGTGAGAGTTTCGGAAATCTCGGGAAAACCAGCAGCTGGAGGAGCAGTCTTGGCGCTGTCGGGTACGTTTGATTCTGCGTCAGGGGATTCTGTTTGTTGCACAAGCCCGACAACTGCTTTAACTTCGTCGTTATCTTCCCCTTCGTCGTCTGCTTCACTAGACGAATCGGAGCCTGAGCTCTCATCCTTGATAGCATCCTGGAGACTGTCCAAAATTTCAACTTTGGCACGAGCAGAAGCCACCGGCCGGGCCCGCCTGCCTCGAATAACGTTGTAACGACTCCTCGACCTTTCTGCGTCACGACCCAAGCGTTCGAAATGTTTGGTGATATTAGAAACCTTACCGCCTGGTGTACCCGCTGGTCGCCTAAAGCCAGATTTGCTACCGGTACTTGCAGTTGGGCGAGTGGGTGCTTTGTCTTTAGAGCGAGACAACACTTTGCTTCTTGTGCCTTTCCCACTAGAACCAGTCAGAGCAGGAGATTTGCCACTGGGAGGTGGGGATTGTCGTCCGAACCTAACTTTTCCGCTGGTTGAACGCTTTTCCGGGGACGGTCTGCGAGAGGATTCACGAGATTCGAGTACTGACCCTGCTGGGCCAGGAATCCGACTACTAGAAGTGACTTGTCCCAAAGACCGACGAGAGCGTGTTAGATAACGAGGTGCGATATTTGCAGCATAACTTTGCTCAAAGTCAGAAACAGACCCCTTTCTGGTGATAGCCAAACGATGCTTGCTCCTGTTACGAGGTCTATACTGTACTGGGCTGGAATACTCCTGTTCACTCTCGGATACCACGATGCGTGGCGGGAATGCAGTCTTGGTAAGGTCATGGACACCTTGCGCTGGTAGATAGTCTTGATATTTCTTGACAAGTTCGGCAACACTGGGATGGTGAGCAGGGCGGCGCGGAAGCCTTGACATTCGTTGCTGCAAAGAGGGTTTGCCCTGAAAGTATTCGAAATGAGTCCTGATCAACAAGCATAGAATTCTTCCAAGCTACTGACCTGCGGCGGAGAATTTGGAATTTCTGGCGAAACATTTTCGTCACGCACTGCTTCTATAGTTGAGTCTGAGTCCGGCTCTGATTTCAACTCTCTGTCCGAGGAAAGCGGTTTGACATCATCTTCGACGCTGGGTGTCACGGGTTCAGGCCCAGTGTTGGACATTGAACTTTCCGCTGCGGAGGTGAGTGGCGGAGTGGGTTCTGGTTCTGGTCCGAGTTCTGGATCAGGTTCAGGCTCAGAAGCTTCTGATGCTGACGAGGTGAAAGAATCTCCTGTAACCCTTCTCATATTCAGAGGTCCCTCCTCTGCTTCAGAAACACTCGAAGAAGGTAAATGAGGATGGTCAGAGGCACCCGAGAGTTCATACCTCCTGGGCCACATGGCACGGACAGATCCAAAGGCAGACGACCTTCTATTATTCCGGTCGACAGGAAGGGGCTTGGGCTTAGGGAGTCGATCAAAGTCCTGCTGCCAAGCGACTATCTTGTCTTGCTGATATGAGCGAACCTGGTTCAGAGCAAGTGTATCTGTAGGCGCGCTATCTTTATAGACTCGGTTTATAAACTTGGCGATATCCTCCCGCTCAGCCTCAGCTCGGCTGATCAGCGCATTTATGTTCGTTAGCAACAGTGCGTCGCTTTCTTCATCTCCAGTAGCTGCATCGATGCTTATCAACTTCAGGTCATCAATAAGTCCTGTATACCACTGCACGTTACGATGGTGCAACCGACGGAAATCAGTATTTTTCAGTTCGAGCTGAGTTTCTGGACGGACACGAATTCGGAAAGGAGGGTAGATGACCTCATGAAGGATAATAGGATCCGTTTGGAAACGCACAGTCATCCCCTTCGACGCAAAGTAGCGAATGTGATGCTGATAAATGTTATGCTGACAGCCGGCACCCTGAACGAGTTTGACATCTGCTGGGTAGAAATGAAGCTCCAAAAACTTCGCAAATGAATATCTTTGCATCTCCTCCGACACGGGAATGAAAGGCGTGGCAGAACCACAAACGCGACATGCACTCCAAGTTGTGATCAAGTCCGGAGCAGGGAGATAGCTGGATCTCCCGATGATCTGGCCATCCCACTGCTCTACTGCAACAAATAGTCTTGTCTGGTTATGTACATAGACCTTACAGTGACGAGCAAGGGGTTGATCGCACCCTTTGCCAGTGCATATCGCTTTGGGGTCCAAGAATTGTACGAGCGTGTCCGTGACGGATTTCTCGATGTACTGTCCTAAAGTACAATCGTTTTCGCCGTAGAATGTGATGTAATTCAACCGTGGAGCAAAGCACGCCTGCTGAAGGCCGAAGTCAGCGATGGGGATAGTGTACTCTTGAAGACTGATGCACTGATATTTCTCAACGATGAAGTCATCAGCGTTCTTGCGAAGATACCATTCCCAAATGCGACGAAATTCCTCGTGCTTCCATTTCACGAGATTATAGCGGCTTTCTAGGGCAATGTCATCCTTGGTCTTCAAAACCTCATTCGTCGAATCAACCGAGGAGCTTGAAAGTGTCATGGTCGTTGAGGTGGTATCTGAACATCCGGCTGTGCTCGGGGCGCTGAAGTAGCCGTAGCTATCGTCCGTCTGCAACGGTGAGTCAACGACAGACTGAGGAATATTTATTGTTGGCAACGCCTCAATTTGAGCATTAATATCGTCCTGCTGTAAGACATCCCCTATGAACTCCGAAGAGTTTACTTCCTTAGGAGTAGCAAGAGCCGTGATGGTAACATCTCGAGTGTGCGTAGGTTTAGAATGTGCGCGCTCCTCGCGTCTGACAATTTCATCCTCCCAAGCATGTTTAGCCTCCCGAAGTTCGTTATCTAGCTCCTTCATACGAGAAATTGGGTATGGAGGAGGAAAGCGTAATGTAGCAGATACGGAAATGAATGTCTTAAGATAAGGTTCAAGAGATTGATCGATTCGACGAGAGAGCTTTAAGCCCTCTGCTTCCTCGTCTGGAAGATCCTCTTCACTGACATCTGATACAGCAGAGGAAGGCTCTTGCTGCGGAAAAGCAGGTTCTGCAATGGGAATTTTCAGGCGGGGAGTAGAAAGCGAGGAGGGATAAGCGAGAAGTGAGGTGTGGGAGATACTGGTGAGATCACGACGACCAGTAGAAGAAGTAGGGGCAGCATCCGCAGTGAATGAAGGTAAGGTGATGACGGAATCCTTCCACAAGTGTGTTTCGAGTTTCAAATTCCTCACAATGAACGTCAGGAAGCGCGTCACCTTTTTGATTTTCCGCAGAGTTGTAATGTCTTCACCACGCAGTATGATCGTGCAACCCATATCACGACTACACCCCTCGAACCTCATATAGGTCTTGCGGCGACCAGGAATAAGAGGATGATCAAATGTCTGTATGCGGAAGCGAGCACAGTGACCTAAACGAGGCTCCAAAGCTAGTTTGTCCATGGACGAAAACACATCGGCTTGCGTCATTCTGGCAATCAATTGGATAGCAGATGGCCTCACTGTCCTAGCCACAGCTATGTTGTGACTAAGTAACGACTCAAGGGCAATCCTTGAGACAGATTTCTCGACTAGTATGACATGTGGTCGCAAAGCTGCAATGCGCGCTGCAAGATTCCCAAGGTACTCCTTCTCCTGGCGCACAATCTGGCCAAAGTACAGATATTGACCTTCAACACGAGAGAACTCAAGTGGAAAGGTCACTAGCATGACACGAGGGTTTCGTTGGGACCTCGACATTTGCTTGTGAGCGACGTTCTTAGTGATGACAGCGCCGTCTACGTATTCCGAGTCCTGAGGAGAACCCCCTGGAATCTTTTTTATTTTCACATAACGGCGCACGTCCATGTCCTCGCCCTGACGATGAGGTAGAGCCGTAAAGGTCAGCTCGCGAGCAATCCGAAGGGCTAACTTCAAAAGAGTATCTTCCCATTCTTTTATGTTCGGAATTTGCTCGCTGGTCAACATCTGCCGTAGCATGATCTTCAAGTGAAGCATAGAAGTAAGGTTCAATTCCTGTGCGTATCTAAAGATTGAACAATATATCAAACGAACTTTGTGATAGATGATGAATGGTCTTACGCAGTGCTTTCTCGCCTAGTCCGCCATCCTGGCTCTCCAGTCACAATACTGTCTAGCCGACTGTGAACACGACTCCGTATGAACGGCGTGGCCGCTTCGAACTCTGCGTACGAGTCGAAACGAGATCTGAATCTACCAGAAGGAAATGGGCTATCAAGTCCATGTTCTGGCGAGCCCACTGGAAACTGTATGAAACTCGTTCCGTTTCCATTGACAGCACCCGTTACAGGAAAGTCGACAGGGGTTTTAGAACCCGGTGCAGTGGGAGAATCTTCAGCGAAAGGGTCCACTAAGTTCGCAATATCCTTCTCCTCATCAGACAGCCCTCGTCGGAAGGGGGCTGGATTGTCCTCGATCGGCTCCCATATAGCTTCATCACGATATCGCGTATGTGGCGTATGAGGTCTGGAACCTAACCCGCTGTCCTCAGAGCCAGATTTAGGGCGTTTTGTTTCGGCAATGGAATACAGGTTGAATGGTTCATCTGTGCGACCGAACAACTGAGATGCGGCGAACGGCGACTGCGGATGATGCCCAAGAGAGAACGATTCAAGGCCAAGCTGATGGGCAGGGAATGAGGTGACAGACGACACGACTGAACGCCTGTCATCGTCGTCGTCATCATCTACTTTGGCCAGCTTCTCCACGCAAAGGTTGCATACGCGCACCATACCGTCGGCCCCGAATCGAGATCCTTTGATGATGTTAGAGGCACAACGTGAACAGAATATCTGGCCTGTAACCTCGATCAAGACCAATGAGACTTGATGAACAATGTAAGGCGTACCGCAAATGCGACAATGATGCTTTCTCCTCCATGTCGTGAATAAACTTTTGCAATCATAGCATTCCTTGCAATTCTCGTCGTCCATCCAATAGTCCCGAGAGAGACCTAGATGCTTCTGAGTTCAAGTTGGACATGTTTGAGAAATTTGCACGCACCTTCGCCCCGTATCCGACGTATCACTTTGGAGACTGACCCTGACCTATGCAGGCTTCCAGTCGTCTTGATGCTCCGAGCATCGTCTTGAATCGGAAAACCAGGGATGGCTGTACCAAAGAGGCCACCATCTGTTGATTCTGAGTAGAACATGCCACTCCGGGAGGGTGATCTCTCGTATTCGATATTATATGTCGGTGCTTCGGATTGTGCTGGCGTGAGTGAGACCAGAGGGGGGGCTAGGTTCGAGGGAACAGCTGTGAGTGGATTTGGACGTTCTGAATTCGATGTTCTCGAAGAGAAACTCGATTGTGTTTGAATCGTATGGGAAGGTCGCCTCTGCTCGTTTCCATTGACACCTCCATTGATAGCAACGCCATTAACGCTGGCAGTGGTGTTTGAAGCTGCAGCCACAGAAGATAGAGGTGCAGACAACGTGTTCTTCATTCTCGAGAAGATTGAAGTAACAAGAGTATAAGAGGACTGATCATTTTCATCTTCCTCCGAGAACGGGTTGAAGGACGTCAAACTGGTGACATCGTCGGCAATCTTGGTGCTGCTCCTGGACCTGGAAGAAGGGCCAGAGAAGGATCCCTGGGTAGGAGAGGTGACCTGAGCGGAAGTCATGGAGCTAAAGAGTAGAAGAACGCGTTATCTTGAAGAGAAAAGGCAGCATAGCATAAGTTACTATGTAGGAGGAAACTAGCTTTATGGAGCGTGAATAATCGTATTCGCTCGCGTCTCACGTGTTCTCCCAGTCTTTCTCGCTTTATCATTCTCTCTCTCCACGATAAAATATATCCCAGTCCTTCAATTCTTCATTTGCCTCTTATGGACCCATACCATCGAATATCAACCTTTTGTTTAGCAAGTTCCAGCAAGTTACGTACATATATGCCAGAGGGAAATGAACGTGGTTATTTAGATGGAGCCGCAGAGGTCGCCCTCAAGTATCCTTTTGGTCACTTGACAGAATAACAATTCATAGACGACCAGGTCTTCCATAAAACTGGGTGCAACCCGCCACTTCTGGTCTGCTGAGTGCCCATGAAGATAACTGTCTTGATGGGCACTTGTGCCAGTAACAGGTGGCTCTTCTTATACTGACTTTGTTCATGCTTAGATTACCTAGACGCGCTAATCAAGGCCGCCAAGAACTTTGGAAAACAGTGCGGCTATTCCGCGCACAAGAAACGGACTTTTTGAATCGGAACATCTTATCCACTCTCTCCCACCTTGAAAGGTGATGACCCTTCCGTAGATAGTCCAGGCTCCGCAGCCGTATCTACCCTGCAGCACCTTTGTTCTCAGCGTCCAGACAAGTCCCTCCATCGTACATCTGATGCCACGCAGGTAAGTAATACCGCTTCGCGATGTGCAGGTAGGCTACAGATTTAACTTTAGATCTAGGTTCCTTTTTGCTTCTCAAAGTGCTTATGCGGAGCTATCGACGAAGTTTTTGTATCTCCGGACTGTGAATGCCGGCAGCAACATATTCATAGAACATAGTTACATGAAATTCAGAGGCAAGTCGTCCCGGTTAGCATCTCACGAGACCCTCGACTTATAGCTTGTCAATCCAGATAGATTTCGTGAGAGAATGGGAAAGTGAGGGGAACAACTATACTGCGAATTTCCTGGAGCAACTTGCAACTCAGCGTGGAACTATCAAAGGATTCTCCACCGCAGATGCAAGTGGGCGACTACAGCAGAAGTCAGGATCATCTTTCAAAACGTACCGTAATGCAAAGCATGTCGACTTGAACTCTAAACACGTTGATATTCATTTCTTATGTTTGTTTCGTGAAAAGACTCGAGAACGCCGCTATCGATTCGCGTAATAATCACCCAAAGAGTATTCTGCAACATATAGTTCCTGCGAATTCAAATTGAAGTCACACGTACATACTTACCGTTGCTGTAGGCCTATTGGTTTCGTTACTCGTATCACCGGCTTTGTGGAACAATGAAAAATGAAAGACAGTTGAAGGAGCATTTCAGACTGTCGAGGGAATATGTCCTAGGATGACAAGAAGCAAGTCCCATACATAGTAGTGCCAAAGCTGTATATACAACTCTGACTCAGGCGAATATGGACCGTGATATGGTCTATCGTGCCTCATTTAAGTGGTTCTTCCAGAGAACACCATTTCCATTAAGCACACTTATAGAGTAAAGTACGCTTCGTACCAGTACGGCTTGAAGCTATTAAAGACTATGTACATAAACCGAGTACACGTCTTGCGAAATGCGACGTATTCATGATGATATCGGTTAGGAACGGATTTCAATGGCTACGGTATCGACGATGACACGGTTCGAGCTTGTCTGAGATATCGAGTTATGCATGTATATATGTACAAGATGAAGAAAAAGGAGAAAGGAAGGGGAAAACGAATGTGACCAACTCCGTAAAGTGGATTGTATGTCTTAAATGAAGAAAATTTGGTCCTCGTGTCGCTGATAGCAACCGGAAGGTAGATATTTATATGAAGTACAAATCAAACCAGCACCTCCCTCTTCGTCTTGAGCGTGCGTAACTTTTGCAATAGATCCTATAGGATTGTCAGTCCAAATCAGTTTCACCAACCTGGCAAACGAAGAAAACCTACCTCAGCCTCCTCGACACCAATAGTCCCTCTCCTCCTCTCATGCTCCAGCCCATTCTCAATACTCTCCAACACATCTCTAATCAGATCTCTATAATTCACCCCAAAAAACTGTGTCAGCTTGGCCGCACGCCTCCTACGCATCTGGAACGCCGCGCGCCTCGCATCAGGCGAGGGTATACCTGTGCCCATCATCGACGCTGTAGTAGGCGTACCCGCATCCAAGTCAAAAGACTGCACGGATTGCGAGGAAACAGATATCAACGAGGTACGTGCGGGCAGGGACCGTCGCCGTTCGGATCTGATCGAAGCGCCGGACATGGCCCTGTCACGTCCTGTGACTTTGGTAGATGGTGCCGGTACCCCAGGTGAGAGTTGTGCGAGATCCACGTCAACGCTGTTCAAATCAAGAACCCCCAGGCCAAAGTCAAGGTTGAGGTCAAGGTCGTTGTTGAGGTAGTCATGCAACTCTGCGAGTGATTCTCTATCGTCCTGACAATCCACTACATGTTCATTGGTGCATCAGACAAAGAATGGCGGAACTTACCCGATCTAGAATGTCACTCAAGCTATTCAGAGAATGCTGATAGTGTGTATACACCAAAGAAGCACCACGAGCTCTCCTCACCACACCCTCGGTTCCCTTCGTTGCGACCACTCCGCTTGCACTCCCCGTCGAGGTCAGATCGTCTTTGGGCAGTAACTCCTTCGTCGAATCAGCAGTGCTAGGCCTACTACGATTCTTTTGCTTCTTAGGCTTGCTCGAAGATGACTTGCTCCCGCTATCGGGCATACCGGGATTTGGAGCAGCCTTGTTGGGGCTCAAGTAACCATCAGCTGAAGACGAGGACAGCATCTTGGGTGGAACGAAACCCAGCGAGGATGAAGTCTTGGTAAAACTAGGGAGGTTTGCCACAGACACAGAGGCGGAAGGCACATGTCCTCTTGTATGGTAAAGGGTTGGGGGCGGGGCGACACCGAATACCTGCGGGAAGTAAAGTCAGAAATACAATCGCGCAAAGAGCCAACACCCTTGACCTTTTCCATCTTGACTGCTCTCCGCACATTGACCATTCTCTCTTCATCTCCTAGGTCGTCTTTGACCCTATCGACCGCATCTGACCACCCAGCGCCCAGAGCCGCACTCGAGCTGCTCCTTCTCCGCCTCAGCCACGCCTTCTTCCCGCCCTCATCTCCGCTTCCAGAAGCTGAAGTCGAAACATCCATCTCGGGTGGAAGCCCAAACCCGAGGTTGTCGGTACTAAGTCCCAACACAAGATTCGCCGGCACCCTCGATCCAAGGAACCGATGTAGCTTGGCAAGCTTTTCTCTCTTCCTCCTTTTCTCCTCGTCTGCGAGCTCCTCAGGCGTGAGCGAGAGGAGAGAAAGCGAGCGGTACAGCGAGGGGCCGGGAAGGCTCGTTGGAGGAAACGCAGGCTCGTCGAACAAGGAGTCAATTGAATATTTGTGATGCAACGATGGAGTAGATGACGAATAGGATTCAAAGTTACTTGGCACAGCTGGCAGCCTCGAACCCGACCCTGAGTAAGTGTTAGGGGCAAAGCCCAGACTGTTGTGGTGCGGACTAGTGGGGGCGAATGCAATGGACGAGAGTGAGGTACTCGAGGTGCGACCAGAGTTCACGGAAGAGGTCGAATCAGACATCTTCCTGTTCCGTATTTTGACTGGTGAATCAGACAACTGCGATTCGAGCTCAATCAACTCGGTGGGGTGGGTGTTTGCGGTCACGCCTATGCTTACAATGTCAGGAGCACCTGTTCTAGTACTGCTTCCTGTATGTGATGGAAGAGAGGTGGTGTTAGCGATACGAAAACGGAAGTACATGTGCCAACATTGATGCCAGCAACAGAGGCTGTCAAAAGTATTTTGGGACTCACCAGAATCAGGATTAGAACCCGTCTTCTTAGATCTTTCCTTTTTTCTAGCAACATCAGAGTTATCATTATCAACCCTTCTTCTCCCACCTCCACCGCTGGCCTTGCCGCTCTTCGCTTGCATGATTTCTTCCCCATCTGAAAGGTCCATGAAGGACATTACACTGGGCGACAAGACTGGAGCTGCATTGGTAGACCCTCGTCGAGAGTTGGCCTTTGAGCTTGACCGTGAATCAGTAGGTTGACCGTATCGATATGCGTAAATATCTTGGCCGAGAGAAGTTGTTGAGGCCCGGGGATCGCCTTCCTGCGTTCCAATCTCAATCAAGTCACCCCCTTCCACCCCTTCTTCTTCTGTTTCCACCTCGTATCCATCATCACTCACTACTGCATCATCAGGCTCTCGTTCTGAGGCATGCGTTGCACTCCCAATGGTGCTGATTTCGTCCCGGGGATGGAGATCGTTCAGGAAATCGAATTCATCTGGCGTCAATGGCGTCGAATGCCTCCTTCCTGTGGCAGTAAGATACTGCGTCCCGGTCGCCGGAGGAGGCCACACTGCCTTCGGTATGGGTTTGCTGTGACCCAAGCGCTTCTCGGCCAAGGACGACGAAGCGGCCAAAGGTGGTGTAGTGTAATTGTACGTAGAGGACTGATGATGCGGATGGGGGCGCACATCAACCACAGAGGACGCAATAGAAAAAGCTGATCTATGGCGAGTAGGAGAGATATCGAGAAAACTCTGGCCGGAGGGTGTATCAGAGACAGAGATGGGGTGTGGACCGGGGCTAACCATGCTGCCCCTGGGCGTCTGGCCAAACACACGAGTCAACTTGCGAGATCTCCGGATTAGGTCTGCTCGCTCCTCGGCAGCGAGATAGTTTGTTGTGGGTGGAAGGTGACCCATGGCAGGCGACTCCTCCGGTGAAGACTTTTTGGACTTGGATTTGCGAGATGTCGATGTGGACTTGAGCTGAGGAGCGGTCAGGGAAAAATCGGGTTTAGGAGCGGTAGGTATAGGGGGTTTGGAGCTAGTCCAACACCCGTCATGGAACGACATAGTTGGATCTTCGCCAAGTTCGCCTTCCTCTGGTGCGAAGGTGGGTGAGGTAAGCTCTATGAAGGAAACTCTTTCAATTTGTGGACTAGAGATATTGAACGAATGTGTCGCTGTTCTCGGCGTGGGGATGACTTCAAAATCTTGTTCGTAAAGGTCGTTATAAGGGTCGTCTTCGTCAAGGTCGAGCTGGTCGGTAGGAGGGTATATAGTGCTGGAAATGGATATACGAGCAGCGTCCTCTACAGAAGAAAAAGAGGAACCAGGAGGAGGACTGTAAGGATCCTCGTCGACAAAGTGAAACTCGCTCAACGTCGTCGAATTTGAATGCGAATGGGTCGGTGCGTGGGAATCAGCGAGTTCCGACCCTGGCTGCCGTGCTCGTCGCCGGGGTTTTGCATTGCTCGTCGTGTTCATTTCTTCCTTGTTCGTGAGCTGGCGAGTGCGGAGTGAGTGTTTTCGGGGATATTTTATCGACGTGAAGCTGGAATCCGACTTTCCCGTGGTCTGGACCCTTACTTCCATGTCAGATGTCTCTGAAAGCGAACGAAATGAAGAAAGAAGAAAAAACAGCGCAATTTATTAGCCGTTAACTGCTGTACATGATTCTGTCGGGTATAATCGCTACGCACTAGAAACGTTGATGTTCTTCCCGTCCTTTTTCTTTTCCTTGAAGAGCCTTCCCCTGCTCTTGCTCTGAGAGGAATGAAAAGTAAAGGACAGAGGCAGCTCCTCCGATTTATAGTTCTCCGTTGCTGCATGTTCGCCAGACAGATGGGATCCCCGGTGAGCAGTGTGATGCTGTGTTGATGCCTGATTGTCTGTCTGTCTGGTCGTCGTCGGATGTTCATTCAACATTCCCATCGTCCTCAGCCTCTGCACGTCTTCTACTGACGGTGCCGGATTTATGTATGGGTTCTCCATCTCCGAAAATGAAAACGATTCTCCATGTGACCCCATTGTCGAAGTCGGACTCGGTGGTGGAGGCTGCAAAGTTGAACTTCTCACTGGATCTCTTTTCCCATCTCCAATTGTCGCTCGTCTTCCCGTTTTTCTCTTCGGCGGCGGCGCAGGAAGACTGTGCAGTACCGGCTCTCCGCTTTCTTCTTCCTCATCTACCCTCGTGATCCCAGCACCCCAAGTACTCAACACTGGTGAATGTGCATGCGTCTTCAGCGTGTGCGTGGACCCGTTCCAAGGTGTTGTCACTGGACTCAAACTCCCAACAGAAGATGTCTGCGACCGTGGCGTCTGAGGCGACCTTGGTGAAGGTGTACCAGAGCACCCGGATCGAACCCGCCTCTGCCGCTTTCGTATGAGCTCGTCGTGTGCGAGCAGAGCATCCAGGTCAGGAGATATAGTCAACGACGCCAGTCTCGGTGTGGGTGCTATTGGTCCTGTATGACTGTTACTGGGTGGTAACAAAGGAAGCGGAGGTAATTCGCGCGACACGGATCGTGGGCTCCTCGGCGATGCATCTGAATCGGCCGTGCTCAAAGGTGATTCAGCAAATGTGCTTGGGGATGACTTTGGTCTTGGTATATCGAAGCCCGACACAGGCGAGAGGGGCTTGGGCTTGCGTCTCAATTTTGGCGACCTTGTGGAAGGTGCCGGTAAGGGTGTAGCCGCAGACGAAGACGAGGGCAAATATGCAGAGGGAGGTAAGCTGAACTTCATTTGGCGCACAACCACCACAAACGGATAGCAATATTTACTGAAACAATATTTGGTTAGTAACAAAATCTTTCTTAAGACATCTCCAGCCACCAAGCCACTGGCGTTTCCGCAATATTTAAGAAACCGACTCACGATACACTGGACACTTCCTTGAAGTTGCTGCCGTATTGTCTAAACTACTCAAGACTCGGCGTGGATGGTCCTCCAGCTCTTCCAATTATTTATGCAGTGCCAACGGACCTCACAATCCTTCCCTGATTTCCGCCTCGAAACTCTCAACTGATGCACTGCACGATGCTACCAATCGTAGAGATCACGGCCACCACGTTCAACTGATTAATATGCAGTCCCTCCTGGCCTCGATTTCGATCAGAGTTCTTGAGACGCCTAAACTTCAATGACAAGATATTCGAAATCAGTGGCTCAAGAGCCACAACTATCAACATTATGGAACGCACGACGTTTCGCTGTCCTGTTTGTTACACCGCAAACTATTAACCGTCGCCTAAAATTTGTCCTTTCACCAACACACGATGTCCGCCGGTTGGCAATTCGCCTCGGGTGGATTTTTGCGCTGGAGTTTCGATTGCTTGAAATGAACGGCCTCATGATTAATTGCCTGTATCAATGTCAAAGCGAGCACTTACTCCCGTCACTTCCTCGTGCTGATGGCTTGTCAGAGATGTCGTACCAAGAGGGGAAAGGTGGCGAATGACTGAATAAATGGAGGTGTCAATGGACGATGAATTTTTGGGGACTTCGAGAAGCGGGGTGGATGTTAATGTGAGATGCGGTGATGCGTGATGGAGGGAATGAGATGGAAAGCATGGACCGTTGTATGTGATTAATATACGAATGTCCTGCGCGCAAAGGTGAGTTGATGAAACACTTACTCGACTTGAAATTATTCAGCTGAAATTTTAGAAAGATTCCTTGAAGCTTGCTATACCAAAGAATCGCACGAGACAAGAGAGAAACAGTGGAGCACTGATGACAGCCTGCACTTGACGGAAAGGAGGGTGAGCGGGACAGGTATTTGAAACCACACATTGAAATACCAAATTTACGATCGTGTTGAATAGTCGATGCTTGTTGAATTTTGCGCACTTCTCCGGGTGTTGCAATTATCCCGGTCGGTGGAATAATCAATTAACTGCGAAATCTTCTGAAAACAATTTGCTACGCTTCCTGCAAGTGAACGGTCCTTGAGGCTTGGGTACCTTGGCCTGGGATGGCAACACTCACACGATATACGTTGGTGACGATACATTTACACGCTGTACGGTACGACGTGGCGAACACACTTTAAAAAAACTTCAGCATTTCCGCCGCTTTGTGCTACTGGCGCGATCGCCCGGGGACCAACACACGTATCTAAGAGTGGCTGGATTGACCCGTCCGATGGGCCTACTTACTGCTGTCACCGTGTTTAGTCGGGAAATCGATATCTCCAAACGGGATTTTCTTTGTATTGGGTACCGACCTCTACACTTATAGTATATGTGAGAGTGTAATTTGTCTTCTCGAAATTTACCTCTCCGATAATATATATGTACTCAGCTCATTGTATGCAGGAATCGTGCCCCGCCTAAATGGCAGTGCTCTCGAGGGTTGCCTTGACGGCCGGGGGCCCAGATGAGCTAGCTGCCTATCACGTAAGTGGCTATTTACAGCAAGCCTGGATACTGCCTGGACTACTGTACTAAGACATTCACTCGTACAAACGCTCGGATGACCACTTTCGCCTCTACGCCCACATACGGTCCGCTCTATGTATACCGGTGCGTACCGGCGGATACTAAATCTCGGGACCATTCCTTATCAATAATAATATTAATTTCTTTTGACTTCGACGGCACGATTCTGTGATGACATTTTCAAAATCTCAATTATTCGGTTGCTAGGCAACGCTTTGTCACAGGATGTTCACACACGAATTTTCATACATTTTCATCAGCTCATGTATGGCGAGATGGCCGAGCGGTCTAAGGCGCCAGACTAAGGACCAGAGCATTAGATGCTCACTTGATCTGGTCTTTCGGGGCGTGGGTTCGAATCCCACTCTCGTCATGGGGTTCTCTTGCGGTTACATTTTGCAATAAATGTTATCTGTTTTATTGATGGAACCTTTGAATTGTATTTTTTTTCCCTCCAAGTATGCAGTAATTCTCGAATAACCCATTAACGGATATACAGATAGTCACCAATAAAGTCAAGCTATCACTAAGTATTGTAAACCCAGAAAACAGTGTTGATGATTCCCGCAAACAGAGAAAAGACGGTCATGATGCGACGTTATACAATGCGTAAGCTGCAAGGAAGGAGATGTGAGTTGTGTTACTAGAAAAGAGAGAAAGCGGGATGCACGTAGATAATGTTATACAACAGATGCTTGCAAAATGAATATTACGCTTGATTCACGCAGATGCTTGTATCTGAAGAGTATGCGAGGGAGAAGCAGGAGTATCTGTATCGAGGATCATTTCGTCATCTTCCAGTCCCCAAGCTTGTGATGGATCTATATCAGTGCTCGACGAGGACTGGGGCACCCTTTCGTGAGCCGTAGAGGCCGTAACTGGCGGTGGTGACGGCACACCTGCACTTGCACGCCGAATGCGAGTCGGCGACGGCGGAGAAGCAGACAGAGATCCGGCATCTCCGGAGAACGATAGAGACGCCCTCTTTCGTGTATGGTCGTCTTTCGTCGCAATCTCTTTCAGTGCGTCCTGTGCTGACGTCGAAGGTTGATCTGAAGAAAGCTGGTTTACGGCCTGTTGTACGTTCATTGCTGTGCCTGCACTTATCCGAGACGACGTTCGGGAAGGCAAAGGTGGCGGTCGACTTGGCGACACTGTCACAGGAATGGGGCGAGCAGGCAGCGGAGGAGGTGTTGGTCGATGAGAAAACGCCAATGATGGCGGAGGTGCTGCTATTATTGGGGCAACTGTAGAAGATAGTGTGTCCGCAGCCGAAGATGCAGCTTGGTAGTCTGACGATGTTTCAGAGTCTTGACTTGCATTGACCTCTGAAGTAGAAGTAGATCCTTGACTCTGTCCATCTTGCGGCGACGTTTTCTGTTTCCACAACCGATACATGCTCTGGATTTTTGGGTTTTTCGATATCGAGTTTGAGCCCAAAGAGCTTATTCCCAAAGAAGAGGTCGAGGACAATGGCTGTGAACTGGAAGAGACCTTCCTTTGTCTCTCTGTTTGCGGGACAGGCGCCACATAGCCCATGGACATGACGTCTCCCTTATGGCTAGCGTGTATCCCCGGTATTGACATCGTTTTGGCTTGTGGCTGTACATGGATTGGGGAGAAAGCAGGAGGCGTCGCATCGTCCACTCCATTGAGTGGCAAGGGCGCAGGTATTTCAGATTGGGCAGAGTCATTAGACTGAGGCGCGCCAGCAGAAGCAGCAGAGGCACGACTTTCGCTCCGTCGCTCTACTTCATCCGCTCCAAGAGAAATCGAAGACTGTTCCGAGTACGACGTAGATTTATGTGTGTGTGAGCTAGTGAGCGTAGAAAAAGAGGTGCTTGGTAACGATCTTGATAAGATGTTTTGATCTGGTTGTAGAAGCGAACCATTGTGTGAAGGAATAGAAATAGCTTTTGAAGAAGAGTCCGTCTGAGGCACGTCTCGTGAGATTTTGCTCGAAGAGCTCTCATCATCTGATCCCGAAGTCGCGCCACCAGACGCCTGTTTGTTTCTCCGCTCCGCAACCGCCGCCCTCACTTCCGCATAGCTAGCTCGTGTCTTGTGTATAGTATCAGGGGTAGAATCAACACTCCCACTACGAGTATGACCGTGTGATCGTGCGGTTCCTCCCACTGATCCATGGTCAGGCATGTCCTCCAGCTGTCCCTGATTTGCCCCAGAATTTTTCTTCAATCCACCCCAGTTCACACCCCACTTCTTTATCGCCTCTTTCGCGGTATTGCTCAATGCTTGCTTGTCTGTACGCGACTTAAATGTGGAAAGGAATGAGGTAGGACTCGAAGGAGGATTCGGAGCAAGACTTGTATTACGATCGACATTAGATGAAGGAGTCGTAGTTGAAGATTCAGTAAGCGATCCAGCAGCGGCCTCATCCAGAGCCGCGGATACTGCATCCCGCCCCGAAGAGTGCACCGAGGAAGAGCGTGACTTAGCAGCTGGCTCAACGAGTGAGTAAGAAGAACCAGAAATCTCATCTGAGGTTTGAGTCTCTGTAACCTCTGGCTGATCTGGAGTAGACTGCGACCTTGGCTGTGTTGAAGTGCCATCATTCGCATCCAACGTTCTTCCTCGTTGCGCTTGCGACTCATCCGCCTCCGATGATTGCTCGATGAGGGTCTTCATGTCCGTGCTACGAACACTCGAAAACCACGTTCTACGACGATTGGCGGAGGTAGAGCTTTCTTCGGGTGAGGTCAGCGACGAAATCATCGGTGGAGCCTCCGACGCAGTGGAAGACTCGTAGAGAGATTGCGTCCTCTGCACAGGAGGAAGGTCAGAACCTGCATCACCATTACTCGAGTTCCTGCTATCTGATGAAATCGTCTCCTTGATTGGGGGCCCGTTTTCAAAAAGCGCTTCTTCGGCATTCGAAACACTGGACTCTCTGAGACGTCGAGTAGCATCGGAGTATATCCCACCCCGATTTTGGTAGGACAAACTTTCAAAGAACGCTATATCATCCATGTTGGGTAGCACAACGGACTCTTGGATCTAGAAATGAACAATGATGAGCATTTCGTCCATCGAAAAGGTAGGAAGAAGATAATTACAATCTCCTTCAGCCTTGATTCGATGGTAGAAAGAATCATGCTCCAAGTGATTTGCCTGTCGCTGACGACAGGCTCTACATTGAGAACCATCCTCGGTGTCTGGGTGAAAGCGTACCAAATCCGATTGCTCGGTGGTCGTTTCACTTTCACAAGAAGATTTCCTTCGAGCTCTCTCAGGACTGCTGCCAACACCAGCTTCACTGCGTATGGCTTGAAACGAGCACCTAGACTAATTGTCGCCGTGGCTTCCACTGTAATCCGGATCTCGCCCTTGTAGGCGACGTGCACCTCCATCGAAAAGTCGCCCTCTTTTGTGAGCTCCTTCAACATTGGTTTGCTGAAGGTCGGCGTTTTGTTACCAACAGAGACCTCGGTTACAACGATGTCGTTCAGAAGGGTAGGGCGTTTGACTTTGGAAAGCTTCTTCATAAGCCGGCCAATGATGAATGCCTCGAGATGATGTGTACGGTAGAAACTGTAGAAAATTCGGCCAAGTAGTGCATTGAACCACCTCATTGGTATGACATCTGGCTGCTCGTCCAGTGTTGATACGAGGTGATTCATATCTGAAGGCTGGAACACGTCGTGAAGGGGATCAAGATAGGACGTTTGAGGTGTGTGATTTGATGCGTGGATGAGTGCAAAATACCAATCCTCCATTTCCACAGTCGACCGGACAAAGACGAACCAAGGCGTTCCCGAATCTGTCACTTTCTCCTGCTCCGATGACTTTTCCTTCTCATTGACCATTCCGGAGCCAATGCTGAATTCCTCAGCTTTATCATCTCCTTCCTCCAGCTTCATCTCCTTCGTCAAGCTAGGCATGAACTTCTCATCCTGAGCTACCCGTGGCTTTAGACAGATGGCATTCCGTTTCGTAAAGAGTTCACCGTCTAGGAGACCCTCCGGATATACCACCACGTCGTGACTACCCATCTGAATGACTGCCTCGCATTCCGTCATGCCTTCATCTTCATACAAGTAGAGTATCTTGCCCTTCAGTACCACGTACCACATGTCCTTCGGTCGTGACCTCTTCGGGTCCTTGGACCTGGCATCCAGAAAGGACCGGACGAGGGTAACGTAGCCGCCATCGAAAGATGATTCCTGGAATGTCCTCCGGACAGTGAGCCACCCTTTGCGAGTTTTTGGAAGGTCAGTGCCGTCTGTGGTAGATGCTGCTGCTACCGCTACGTCAGGGGTCGCATCTGAGTCATCCTGCACAGGAACGTTCCCATTTTCGCTGGGATCAGTATGTGCGATTGGAACTGAAGTGTAGACGGTGAATGCGATCAGGCCACAAAGCAGAAGAGGAATGAAGGTGAAGCCGCCTAAAATGTACGCATAGAGAATTGCTCTAAACGACATTCTGGGAAGGTGTAATTAAGACGCAAGACGCGTTCCTAGATAAACAAGAAGCCGAAACCGTCGTTGCTGGCGAGGAACAGGACGAAATGTCCCCTAATAGCACGTTTACGTCGACGAGCAAGTCTGACGAGTTGAAGATTACCGCGCACGTGTACAGGTCACGGCCAGTCTCGAAAGCTTATATCTCTAACTGGATCCAGTTCCTACTGCTCTACTAACGACGTACAGGTTTAGATGTACTATGAGAAGTCCGACAGTTTCTCAATACTTTTCTCCGCAGGACTGTCGAGAAAATACCTCTCCTCGCCTGTTCGTCGAGTTCCGGCAATATAGCCTGCCAGTGCCCATTTTTCCACCTCCAACTCTCGACTAATGGCGTCAAGGACACGGTGCGCGACTGAGCTGCCATCGGCGGAAAGACATAGTTGCATGTTGGGTGACTTGGTACTGTCAATCTTGAATTGAAAGCACTGTCTTGTATCGGTACATGGCAGGAAGTTTCACGCGTATCAGTCTCACAGGGAGTTACGATTATTGTCGGCAGTGTAGAGCTATCACTCGGTATCACGATGGGTTGTTTCTGTAAATGATGATCAGCAGGTCTAGGAAAAATCAACTGCGGACTCACAAGGTGTGATGATGTCCGCTGTCTGCGTGGAGGACGTTCACGATACACAAATTCATGGACATTAGAAGAACCTCCAAGCTGAATATTCATAAGGCAAGGTGACTCGGTGGTTGAAGCGTCGACATACTACCAAGCGCAATGAGATTATTGGGTCAAGAGAAGAATAATTTGGAGTCATAACTCACGTCAACAAGATCGCAATCGGATTCGGATTCGCCAGAAAATGTTTCAAGAGACAGAAACAGTTGCGTTAGATGCTCTAGGTCTTCACGGAAGACGCTTTGAAGATTATGGTAGACAGGAGCAATTGTGCGCCCGCACGCGCTTGCCAAACGCCACCATGGGTCGATGAAATCATGCACCGGATGCAAAAGGATGTCCAGGTCAATGATCTGAGCAACAACGGTGAGCAGTACTATTTGAGAAATATGTACGACATGCCATATTCTCCTCTTCTGCCACTGAGCTACTACTCGACTGCCCAGGAGATCCGCTCCTCGAGAGGGTCAGTCCCAAAGCCTCAGCTGCCCTTCTGGATACCCGCGCAAGCATATTTCCAGGATCCGTAGTACTAGAATGTGGACAGAAGTTATGCAGGCGATAAATGGAAGTGGAAAGTAGAAAGAGACATTTTGTAGTTGGAAATTGCACTGTGATTCAGGGACCGGCTTTCGACTCGGGCCGGAAATATTATTCGTATATTTGGATGATAAACAGTCCAAATCTGGTTTGTTTATGCAACAAACCGAGCTCGGATCGTACGGTCCGGACTCCGAGAGGCCATTGTAGCCATAATATTAATATTAACTGGGATGGAAACGAGCTGGTCACGAGCCTAGCATTCGCTCCGCGAGCACCCTGTGCAAGTTCTTCGGGGAGCCGCTGATTCAGGCTACAAACAGAGACTTTGAAGAAGCTTAGGCCACACCGGTCAGTCTTTATAGGCCCTACACGTTCATCCCGAGTCCTCATTCTCGTTCTCTACAGTATTCATCCGGTTCTGGGACAAGATCTTTCGAAATTCAGCTTGCTTGCTTCAATGATATTACACGGTAATTCATCTGCACATATTTCTGTCTGCGTTGGACCACCTAAAGAGTAGGGAGGACATCGCGAATGGTTTTCCACACGTGGCCTTTCCACAGTTTATTCGCACTTCCCGCTGCATTTTCACCCTCGAACTCTCGTTTATTGTTGTTATCCCATCCGGTAGAGCCCAGCCCATCATCCATGGCGAACAACAACGTGTTGAGGAAAGTAGGTACTCCGGGTACAGAGTCGCCATATACGACCTCTTTTCCGTACAGATTCGCAATATCGATGAAGCTCTTCCTATCGCCCTGAAGTCGGAAGATCTTGTCGTGTAGTTCTGTCGGTGGAAGCGTTGTCAATACATAGCCAACAAATCCTGTCAAATTCAAATGACAGTCAGCGATTCTGCAAGAGGCCTGGTGCAGCACTCAACCCACCTCCAGCATCATCCTCTGCAGTCCACGAGATGGGGGCAACGCCCTTTCCGATGAGATTGACTTTCCCGTTCACAACTACCCCCGTGAAAGCCGGTATTACTTTCTGGATGAATCCGCCAGTCTGTAAAGATTCTGTAAGATTCTCTTTCTTTCCTTATGGGCAGATGACACTCACGAAAAATCTGGCAGTGGGGAGACCAATGGATTTGCTGTACTCTGATATACCAGTTGTCAGAACGGAGAGGATAACTTAAGCAATGATAACGTACTCGCTATCTCATCTTTCTGCACGAATACCGGATATTCCTTAGGAGCATCCTGGGTCGCCGACCCGAATTCGGAAGGTACAAACAACTTCACCCCCGCAGCCTTTGCTGCGTCTGCGATCGCAGTCTGGGAAGCAATAGCTACACCCCCGACTGTTGAGACGACAACCTCAACTCCATTGTCTTTGAAGACGGTAGTAAGAGCCGATACATCGGAGTAGTCTTTGACTGGGACAGCCTTCACGCCAGATGGTAGCTTCTTGGTGTCGGGGTTGCGAGAGAGAACGATGATTTGTGCTTTCTGAGAGGCTAGGCTCGACACAATGAATTCCCCAAAGAATCCTGATCCGAGGACGGCGAAGTTTTTGTAGGTAGACATACTGATGGTCTTTGCCAAACGTCCACTCGTTCCTTTTATACATCTGGGGGACGATGACAAATAGCAGCAGGCCACGGATCGCTGGAAACTGACTTGGAACATACAATTTGAATAATCTTTGGATACTGTCAATTGAAACGAAGTGAGATGAATTACCGACCGCGTCGTATGGTGTGAATTGTCGCCATTTGAGAGTTTTACCGACGATTCAAAGAGTTTTACCGACGATTCAAATCATCTTCGACAAACCCATATTCAAAAACGGTAGTAGATTAGACATTTATAGTAGAATTGACCTTACCAGTAGTAATACGCTTTACGCAAAGTGCTTATCAAGGCAGAGGCTGAGTCAGAATCTCACTAACAAGTGGCTTTGAAAGGAAGGTCTCCAACACGTAGGTCTGACGGCCGCCAACAGTTTCTGCAACGTTCAGGGGCTCCTCGACAATGTGAGTCACCGTTACACGGTCAAGACGGTTGCTTTCATACGGTCAGGCTGTACAATTCAAGTTCGGCCCTGTCCTGCAACAAGCATGATATATGAAACATACAGATACCTCAAGAAATTACGGTTGACCAACAAACCATCCTAGTTGCGCTAAATGGCTGATCACCGCCAAAAGATTCTGCGCAGTGCATTGTTCAGCTGAACAAACGACATACAGAGGTACACGAGAGAATAATGCATTTTGCATTTTGTTTCACTCGCCATGAGAGGACCCAGCCAGAAAGTTGTGCCTAAAAATAATCTGTCAAAGCGCGTTTAAGCAAACTTGAAACGGCGTGAATTATTGAAAAGTAGCTTGGTTTCACGTACGTAGACACTAAGGATCTCTTCCCAAAGCGACTTTGCATTCGATCAAGTAACAGCCAAATCGCTTTTCTTCTTCTCAGTTGCTTGTGCATCAGGAAGAGATAGCGGCACAGAGAACGTGTTCCCGATATGTATGTGCCATTCGTTCGCATCGATGTTTAGTTTCTCGAATGCTGAAGAACATGCACAAATAGTTCCATCTGTGTCGCGGAGGTAGACTGTAGCATTAACGGACAGAAAGGAGCTATCAGATAGTAAGCTTGAACACGGTGGAAATAGCGATCTGAAAGAGATACGTACGACTTGAGGGTGGGATTCGTAGTCGTGCATGTGCAGTATACCGGCACTATCATTGCTCTTCCAGGTTTCTGGCTCTCTCCACCTGTTTTTCACTTTCGTACTTCAGGCCACGTCTCCTGAACTCTTTTAAGTCGTTTGCTCAAGATTATTCCAAGATTGTTCAAGCGAGGTAGTTGCTGATGGCGAAAAGGGAGTCGGAAGTTGTTGAAGGGATGGGAACAAAAAGTTTAACTTAAATGATCATGCAGCTTTACACTTGCTCTCCCACCACCTTCAGTGGACCATACAGCAGTCGACAGAAAAATGGGCTCAACTCTAAATCATGGTATATCTTCTGTACTTGCAAGCCATGCGTTCCATTGCTCATGCGCGGTTTTTGACTGCAGACACACAAAATGTCGACCCCAAACCGCCCCGTCGTTATGATGACCCTTCCACCAAGATTTGGAATGTTTATCTAAATCAAGCTGAAAAGGCCGATAGCGAGATCACGGAAAGTTGGAAAGGCGATATGGATGCCATTCTTATATTTGTGCGCTGCATGATAAATGCCACGACCCGGTTTTTTGACTGTAATGATCCAATAGGCTGGATTATTCTCTGCGAGCGTCACTGCATTTATCATTGAAAGCTACAAGAAACTCGTTCCAGACAATTCTGACATAACTGTTGCTCTTCTCGCGCAAATATATCAACAATTATCCAATGGATCGAGTCCGCAGGGAGTTCCATCTGTCGTCCAAAGTCTTGACTTTTCGTCATTCACACCTCCAACTTCAGCGTTGACGTGTAATATACTCTGGTTCTTGAGCCTGGGGTTCAGCCTTGCGGCTGCTCTGTCAGCTACTTTGGTACAGCAGTGGACTAGAAACTACATCCAAGCTACTTCAAGTCGTGATATCCCATATCAACGAGCTAGAATATGTGCTTACCTGTATCATGGCCTCAAGAGGTTCCACATGAATGCTATTGTAGGAGCAATCCCCGTGCTCCTGCATCTTTCGCTGCTTCTGTTTTTCGCGGGACTTGTTGAGTTTCTCCGTCCAGTCAATGTTGCAATCAGCTATCTAATACTAGGAACCCTGCTCGTGTGTGGAATGTTATATTGTTTAACAACAGTTCTACCGCTGTTTCATTTTGACTGCCCTTACCGTACACCACTTACACCATTGTGGTGGAAGATACTTCGGAGGTTACATTTTATTCGGAGGCGCAACAACCAGGGCGGCTTCTCACTGGTGCTTTGCTCGATGGCTGAAGCTCGTGAACTGGAGGCAACAGATATCACTTTTGCTCGAGATGAACGCGATTTCAGTTCCATCTGTTGGGCGGTGGAGTCCCTACGATATGACAGTGACTTGGAACCTTTCGCAGAGGTCATACCAGAGGTTGTCGCTGGTTTTGACTATAGTGCTAAGCTTCTGCTTCGCCGATTGTTGGACCAGGAGGAATATACTGTACGTCTGGGGTATCGTTTATCCCGGCTTCTGAGCACTTGCATTGGTAGGCAAATCGATTCAGGTCTGGCCCAAAGACGAGCAATCATATGCTTGTCCGCCATATGGTCATTAACGATGATGTCGCTCCCGAGCCCCTCATCCCTACCCCAACCCGCTATACAGACTTATTTATCACGGGATACCCTCAGGTTTGATGAACATACCCTACGCTTGATAGAACTTGTGCGTAAAACTGTTCCTGGTGCGAATGACCACAGTAGTATGTATTCTGTGTATACTATATCCTGAGACAGATTTTAAAATGTGCTCTCTAGTTTCCGCAGGGACCGTCATCGCTAGAACTCTACTAGACATGTTTCATGAACAGTCAGTAGCACTTGAAAACGAACTCTCTAATTTCACCCGTGCCGGGACGTGGTCAGAGAAGCAGCAAGTACTCACACGCGAAACCGGTGAACGCCCATACCGCAGTATTGCACTGGTAGTGAAGCGAACTGAAGATGCAATAAAACATTTCGAACAAAATCTGCTCGCTGACGACAAGTCAATGATTTCGCATTCACTTTATTTCTTGATGGACTCTGTCTTGCAACAGCTGAATGAAGTAGTGGCTGCCATTCCCTTCGAGGACAGTAAACACTATTCATCGCAATATGCCAGGAAGTCTCTGGAGTACATCCGCATCTTCCAGACGATCCTGAATCAAGTTGGTTATGTCCTCCTCTTAGACTTTCTCGAGCACATTATGGAAAAACCACACGGGTCTCTTCCCCACGAGGCGTTCAATACTATTCGTCGTCTCTATATCCGACTCAACTTTGACTCGACATCCTTCTCTTCCTCGTCTCAAGCACGTTCTGTCAGGATCTTGGACGACGCCCTGGATCTTGAACAAATCTATACTCGCCGTCTTCCCGAAAGCATCATCAATATCATTTTTGAGCTTGTGCGAGGACTAGACGAGCTGGAATGTGTCTCCAAGGCGAAGAAGATCATCTCGAGATACATAAAAGTCTTCCCGGCAAACGAACCAGCTCGAAAAGCATTGTCATCCATCGAAACAGCTCTACCTATCCACGCACGACCGGAAATGACGTTGGACATTTTCAGTGAACATGTGTATTCGAACGTCAAACTAGTCAGGTCGACTGCAATTGCTCCATTAGAAATCGGATGAATATCGCTGGTAGACGGGCGGTCAGATTATGTCGCGATTCATTTGTAAAGCTCCAGAGTACAACTTGCGTTTCGGAGACGCGACCGTGTAACACCATGGCTGTAAGAAGAACGCGTCAGGAACTCGAACAAAATTTGTAGGTCAATATTAATACAACTGCGCATTCTCGAATGTAGTATATCGTCTATGTAGAATACTCTAAGTAGAAGAATTAGAGTACTGTTTTGATTGTAAATAGTTCAAATGTGGCTTCTGTCCCAAGCAAGTAAAAGTGTTTATGCACTACCAGGTTCGATCCACTACGTGGTCTGTTAGCTCTGTTAAAGCACGTTTACTATCACTGTCCGGCAAAAAATGAAGAACCTCTCGGGCTTTCTCGGTGTGTGTCCTTGCAAGACTCCTGGTTCTCTCCACACCAGAGGAGTTACGTACAAACTCTCGAGCCTAGTAATAAAAATGTAGGGTAAGTGAGTTGTAGACACGTTTACAGGTATCACTGACCTGCTCAGCATCCCCAGAGTCGGCAAAATTGCGGGAGATGATTGACATAACCTCGGAATGCTCCTCCCACGCATACAGCAGAGGACCCGTCGGTCCAACTGAGGTAGCTGTGTCCAATCGACCCTCTTCTGCTTCGTAGTCGACAATATCGTCCACGAGCTGGAAAACAATGAGCTAAAAATCAAGCTTGCATGCAGTCTAATACTGACCTGATTCGCAAAACCCAGGTGCAAACCATATGCATACGCTACCTCTTTCCAGATTTCACCGTCCCGTGAACCGCCGAGAACAACAGCAGCTCTCGTTGCTTTGGCTAGCAAACTGGCTGAACTAAGATAAATCCGGTTGAGATATCTATCCCAAGCCTGTTTCGGGCAGAGTAAGGGAGAAACAGATTCAGAGACCAGCGTCCGCACATTGTTCATACGCCATATAGTGCCCTCTACAATATTTGAGATCGCGGTCGCGACTAGCTCGACAACCTCATCATCTCCTAGCCGCGACAAGGCAGTACTGGCGCGACCGAGCAAAAAATCACCACCCAGTATAGCAAGTTTGTTTCCTAAAGTGTCTTGAGGCGACGGCGAGCTTTTTGAGTACAGCACTTTGTTAACTACCTCGTCATGCAGTGAAGAAGCAACGTGAATCATCTCCACAAGCTGAGCGAGACGAAATTGCGAGAGAAGGATGGCAGGAGGGTTCGTGAGAGATGGTATATGGTGTGATCTAGATGGGGACGGAAGAGGGGGAAGTGTGGGCAGAATTTTTGGGCTTTGCAAGGGAAATAAGGATTCAAAAGAAGCAGTATGGTCAGGCATGTTGGGATTGGAGTCATTCAAAACTCCAGGACGCGTCAAAGGTCGATTGAGCTCTTCATGTTGACCATTGGCGCGCTGGCACTCAGCAATCCATTTTTTCTCCTCCCATCTATCCCCTAGTCCATTTGTTGCTTGTGAAAATAGTAGCACGAGCAGCGGCTGAAGCTGTTTCGAGGGATTCACACAGTGATCTAGAGCTAAGTCGTTTAAAGCTGGATGGGCTGAACCAAGCAAGTTCAGGAGATTCCTCCGAAGTTGCAGCAGCTCCGAGGACAGAAGCGCAAATGGATCTCGTCGTGACAGCGAAATAGGTTCAGCTGACAAGTTCCGAGCATCTAAATGGGCCTCCGGTCTCGCGAGCTGGAGGTTCTGCGCCAGCGAACTATGTTCTCTGCATCGCGTGACTGGAAAGATCTTGCGAGCAGAGAGCACAGACCATGGTCGCATGCTCTACCGGGTGTCGATAATTGACCTCAGGTAGCAACGCTTGGTCGCTCGGAAGGCCTGAAGAGAATGAGGGAAAGGGGAAATGATGGTCGAGCCACACGACGACGCCTTGTGTGCGCGATGGCTTCTGCCTGAGCATTATTTTCTCATATCTTCTGGGAACATACCACACTCTCAAACTCGCATGACGAGGAAAAACATGATGCAACGAGTATATTCTGTAGTACGTAGTATATATTAGACAGTAAGAAAGGGCACAGTATTCACATTGCAATTGAGAAGGCAGGGGAGTAACCTAAGGAAACAAAAATTCTGAGACGCCAGCCATCTAACACATTGAAGCACAGCAACATTGCCACGATACTCCCGCAATAGCGGGACGTTCCTGTAGAGAGGCTACCGTGCAAGTGTCGGGGACGATACACTGGAAATTGGTGAAGCTTTAGGGACTAGCAGGTGTTCCCGGAATTTGCTAAGAGGTTTCGCGAGATGGCAAACAAGCGCCTTGCCCTGACAAGAAAATCAGCGCGTAAACAAGTTAGAGGCGCGCAAAATTCACTTTCAGCTGGAGTTCTTCCCATTCAACAGAACTATTCGCGTTTAAGGCCAGTAACATGAGCGGCTGATGAACGCCTGGTAAGGGTTTCGGCAGGTCATCCAAAGGCTGGTCAATCGCTAAGACAAGAATACGTCCCAGCTATTTTCGTGCATAAATGAACTGGACGATCGGTCAGTTCAGCCTGTTACCTCACTGTCAACCATGCCATAGCCTTGCTCCTGGGTTTCTTGCCATAATTCACCACTCAGTCCTACGACTATACGAATATCGTCCTTTGATCGAGATGGGTCTGATGCATATGAGACCAATTGCCCAGAAGGCGTCAGAAGAATGGCCGTATGTAACTCGGGAAGGGACAAGACTTGAGAAAGTAAGGAATGCAACGTAGAAAGCACTAACATGATGGTGCCAATGAAAAGAGCGATTGCGACACGTGATCGCTCATTCAGTCTCTCTGAGCGAGATCAGAGTCAACTGCAGCTGTAATAGCAATCCTTGCAGTTATAATCTTGATTTTGGCCTATACAATTTAGCTCTTTGCATATCTCTACAATATGGATGACGACGATGCCGATTATATGCAAGGAAGCGATGATGAGGTCGGTCGCAGCCCATTATCAACGACTTAATTTTGAACGCGTTTGCAGGATTACGGTTTTGACTATTCCGACGGAGACGACGCCGATGAAGCGGGAAGCGCAGACGTTGAGAACATGTACTATAAAGCAAAGTGTGCGTTAATGCGTCGCACCTCTCTTGTCCTCGGGGTGCGTGCCACTGACACACTTCACAGCGAAAAAGGAAGATAATCCTGAGGCAGCGCTGAAAGAATTCCGTGCTATAGTGGATCAAGAACAGGAGAGGGGAGATTGGTAAGTTTAATAGACTGGCATCCGTGATATAACTGAAGAGCTTGATGAAGGGGTTTCAAAGCTCTTAAGCAATCTACTAAACTATTATTCCTCACGCTTCGAAGACCAAACGATGCACTCCAAACGTATACGCAATTACTTACATATACCAAGTCCGCCGTGACCAGGAATTATTCCGAAAAGACGATCAACGGCATTTTGGACTACGTTGGAGGCGGGAAGGGTGGACCAGTGGAGGTTGACATTCTGGAGAAATTTTACCAGGTAACGAAAAAGGCACTGGAAGATGCTAAGAATGAGGTACCCAGCAGGCTCACTATACTCGCACTATCTAATCAAATTCCTCTGACTGCGTGCAGCGATTATCGGCCAAGACAAATCTCAAGCTAGCGAAACTCTGGTTGGATCGCAAAGAGTACGCGAGGTTATCAAGGGTGATTTACGAGCTTTTTTGCGCAGGAAACCTCATTTGAACGACTAATACAGCTTATTCGTGACCTTCACATCGCTACTGGACGCGCAGGCGATGGCGATGATCAATCCCAACGAGGGACTCAACTACTGGAGATCTACGCTCTCGAAATTCAAATGTATAACGAGACAAGGAACTTCAAAAAGTTGAAGGAGATTTACAATGCTACGAATAACGTTCGGTCTGCTATTCCACACCCCCGCATCATGGGTGTTATCAAAGAGTGTGGTGGTAAAATGTGGATGGGAGAACGTGCGCAATATTCTTTCAACCTAAAGCAAGACTAACCAGTCGACATCAGGTCAATGGAACAAGGCGAGCGAAGACTTCTTTGAGTCCTTCCGCAATTACGATGAGGCTGGATCTCCCCAAAGAATACAAGTGCTAAAGTATCTTGTATTAGCCAACATGCTTATGGGGAGCGAAGTCAACCCTTTTGACAGTCAGGAGACGAAACCGTGAGCCGGTTTTTCCTCGACGTTCCTGTCTTCTTGAACTACCCTGTTTTGTTTCAGATACAAGAATGACCCTCAAATCAAAGCTATGACTGACCTCGTTGATGCGTATCAGAGACGCGAGGTACATTCCGCGGAGAAGATTCTGCGAGGTACGTTCCTTTCACTCAAAGGACGATCCCACAGTCTAATTACTTTGAAGAAAATCGTTCGACCATCATGGATGACTCTTTCATTCGATCATACATCGGAGAACTACTTCGTAGTCTTCGTACGCAATACCTGATTGACCTGATAAAGCCTTACACGCGCCTCGAGTTGTCATTCCTCGCTAAAGTAGGCCGATTTGTCTGCTTGTAAGGGCATGTTACTGACTATTGGTTCAGCAATTGAATGTCGAGACCCAAGAAGTCGAGGATCTGTTGATAGGGCTGATCCTAGAAGGCAAGGTCGACGGCCGGATAGATCAGGTTGGCATGAGATTAGAGCTTGACCGCAAGTATGTACACCACCATCCTTTGGCCTAGGCATCGGTTCTTATAATTGACCTGTGCTTCATAGACAAAGTCTCGAGAAGAAGAGGTACTCTGCACTACAGAAATGGACCGATAACCTCGAGGCCGTACACAACGCTATCCTTGGAAAAACAGGGAGCGGAAGAGGTGACCCAGGTGGAATGAGCGAAGCGTTCATTCGGGAAGACCGGTGGTGAGAACATGCTCAATCTGTTTCTTCTCTTCCACGCTTTCCAATTGTATTCAGAATGTCTTCATGTAACATCACGGACGATTAAGACAGCAGTTGAGTTTCATCCGCTTCACCAGGAGGCTATGGCAAGGACGCACCATGGAATTGTGCTGGTCGACGCTTGCCGCTTGAAGTTTGAAGCTTAAAATTATGGTTCTTACAATATTACGACCATTTTCGTGCATGCCATGGAGAACGAGTTATAACAGGACTGAGTCCGGTCGACTCGCTCATTCGACATTGTGATATGAGTAATTGAGATTACGCAGAGTCTCCCGCGCTTATGATAACTCATGCTCCGATTCAAACAACGTTCAAAAACGTTTACCTTTCAGCATCCAGCTGCATCCAGCTGCATCCAGCTCAGCTTCGAGTCCCCTAGGCCCTGAAAATCAACATCAAAGAAATCGACTGACGGCTTTTGAAAAGATGCGTCGCAGTACCTGGAAATCATGATGTCGCCGTGGATTGGAACCTAGGTAAATTTAATTCAACATCGTGTTCGCTACAAATGTATTCTCGGTCACTTACGCCCTTGTATTCTCGATGTCCAATCTATCGCATTGAGCGCTGACGGTGAGAGCTATTATTTATGAACCCCAATACACACACATATATAATAATCACCTCAAACCTCTTTTCAGATTAGTAACTATTCTCCCTTCCATCCAGCATGAGTGACGGGAAAAAGCACGTAGTGTTTCACCCTTACCCTGTTTGGAGTATGTGCACATGTTCTGAATGGTCCATGATACCGAGCTCCTCTTAGGTCATACCAAACCTGTCGTCGTCCTAGCGGCGCTGATCCTTGAAGCGCGTCCCAATATCATCTTCACTCTACTGACCGATAGCGTCGTGCACGCGAAATTCGTACATGAGCTGTCCCTCAAGCTCAGCCCCGATCGATATGAGGCTATTGCCTCTCGCGTCAAGTTGAGTCATCAGGACGATTGCTTCTGCCGTTCCGCCGTATTGAATATTGTGCAGCGTGATAGATGTATCCGGCAAACCAGCTGTTCTCCTCGTTGGTCTTCCCGAGTTTGACCCGGCCTTTGAGGCACTCTACTCCTTGCAGCCCGTAACCTGTAAATCCACTGGGAGGACATACAATAGATTGCCTCGTCCGACTGTTGCTGTCATTGATGTAACCAGGTCTTTTTGCTCACAGTCCCTTGCGAAGCTGATATCTCTCACTCAGCCATTTGCTCCGTATGCGTTCGAAAAAGTTCGAGCAGTTTCGAAGAGACAAGTACCGATCCTTGCTTGGGTTGTAGCTCCGACAGGTGCAGTGATTAGTGTGTTCGGTCCGCATCACCTGGGTGGTACCAGTGAACCCGAACTTGAAACCGCCACTGGGCTTATCAAGGCGAAGGAAGGCTTGGCGACCTTTGTTCAAAAAGTATGTTCTGAATGTGTCAGATTTCGTTTTCTCATTCGTCTATATAGTCACATTCAAGCACTGGAAAGTTGCATGAGGTACCTGGTATACCGCCCATGTATGACCACGAGTTCGTGCCACAAGATGTATGCAATCTCTTGAATTTCTTCCACAACGTTCTACTCACCAGTCACCGACAGCTCCCATTCCCACCATCCAATATAGAAAGGCGTGGTCAAATCTATATTCATGAAGCAGATGGAATGATATGTATATCTTCCTCAGCTTTTGAGAAAGAGTCCATCGATGCAATGAAGCAATGGTATGATTCCTTGGGGAAGACGCTCTATGCCATGGGCCCGCTCTCCCTTCCAGATGCTCGAGTGACAGAATTGACGGAGAGCGAGCAGGCTACGATATCGTTTCTTGACCGCATGCAAAGTCGATTTGGGAATAATTCCTTGCTCTACGTCAGTACCCACACGTTGCCTGATTTCGCATAGTAGGCTGAGTGCGTTTCAGATATCCTTTGGCACGATTTTCTGGCCCCCTCAACCAGACAAGCTCTGGGGAATACTGGAAGAACTCATTGCTAGCCAGATTCCATTCATTCTATCTTATGCGTCTATCTTCGCCAGCTTACCCGAAGACAAGAAGAAGATGATATCGGACAGTGGTATCGGACTGAGCTGTCAGTGGGCACCTCAAGAAATTATTCTTTCCCATCGTGCTACGGGATGGTTTCTCACCCATGGCGGTTGGAACAGCATGCAAGAAGCATTCTTTGCCCGCGTTCCTCTGTATGTATTTTCTTACGGCCTCTTTGACAATCCATTATTGAACGACTCGAACAGGATATTTTGGCCTTTTCACGCTGATCAGCCATTCAATGCAGCTCGAATGTCTTTATTCCATCGAGCAGCGTACGAGCTGATTGAGGTACGCACAAGGAAGGATGGACAGGTTCCATACCGGTGCAAAGATGGCTCGCATCCGACGTTTACAGTCGACGCTGCTCGAAAAGAAGTACGGACCCTTCTGGCTCGGATTAAAGGTGACGAGGGACAGCAGGTGAGGGAAAGATATGAGGTCATATGTGAGGGGATGGCAGCGGCTTGGGAGGTCGGGCATGAGTCGAGGCAAAATTTTGAGATGTTTCTAACGAAATACTTTGCCTAGCATCGGTCATGATTCGAGTCTTGGGATGGAAGTATATTGAATCTCTACTGCTGTATAGTAGCTATAAAGCACTGCCAGGGCCCGCTGTTATTGTCTAGAACGACTCAGCTGATCCCTCATCGACATCCCTCAAAACATTTTCGAGGATGTGCATCTTGTGCGAATGCCTTCATATGGAAGCGGCTGAACGATCTTTCACCACATCCGTGCCCGAGATCGGCGCCAACAATTCATCGCCGCTTGTGACCGCCGTTGTACGGGGGACTGCCTCCTTTGTGCTTCCCAAGTCAATGAATGTAGGCTTCTATTTCCTCAAATCATGCATCTTTTCGTGGGATGGAGTGGCTCTCACAGCTGCTTTCCTTCATGAATGTCTACTCGTGTGGAAAGACACGAGCGGAATCGAGCATACAGTATTGACGAATCTATAGAGGACGACAGGGAGTAGAGTGTACTGTCCATGATCTTCCCTTTTCGTATCGTACCCTGTCAGTAGAAGACTTTTTTCTAGGGAATTTCTTCCCTTTGCAATTGGATTTTCATCGATATCCCGGAGACAGGCCCTTGGTAGAAACTACCCGGCTAGCTCACCCATTTCACTAGTCGCTAACTTCATGCACTTCTGCACCCCTCTGTCTGTACTTATATCCTTGGCTTGTACCGCGTATCCTATCTACGATAGTGTCCTTTCGCTGCATGTATCACTCTAGTTGTACTTTACTGTAAGCAGTTTAGTCTACATGCCGCGTATGCCGGGCCTGTCATTTCCGGCTAAACCCGGGAGGACGCGGCAGACGGAGTCTATTACTCCTCCTGTTGCAACAGGCGGTCTACCCAAGAGGAGTGCACGTTCACGTGGCTAATGAACAGTTGGCCGTTGACTCTGGATCTATTCAAACGCTTAGGGGAGGATGAAGCCTGCCTCATCCTACATAGTACAGTGCAGAGCCCGCAAAGTTTTTATGGAACGGCCGGGCGCGTCATCAATATCAATTCTTACGGCCGAGTAAGCGGTGGCGTTGACTTGTCAGTCTTGTATCAATTTGTTCGCGTTCAAAATGGAACTAACGATAGAAGTATACTAGCAAGTTTGCAACGCAACGAATGCCTATTCGCGCCGCTGAGCTGTTGCCTGCTGAGCGCTGATGCCTTGATGGATAACACAGCGTCAATCTGAGCTCAGACGCAGTATATAAAGACTTTCAATCCCCTTTCTTGTGAGTCTGTTCTCCTTGTAAGGTCGCAATCCAACATGAGTAGTGGCAAAAAACATGTAGTGTTCCACCCTTACCCTATTTGGGGTATGTGAACGCACTTTCTCGAATGTTTTCTGACACCGAGCGTTCCTTAGGTCACAGCAAACCCGTCGTCGTCCTAGCGGCATTTATTCTTGAGGCGCGTTCAGACGTCATATTCACCCTTATCACCGATAGCGAAGTGTACGCGAGATTCGTACAGGAAGTGTCACTCAAGCTTGGTCCCGATCGATACGAGTCCATTGCCTCGCGCTTTAAGTTGAGTGTATTTAAAGCGATTGTCTCTTCGTCGTACTCAATATCATGTAGTGTGATAGATGCTGTTGGGGAACCAGCTAATCCTTTTATCGGTGCACTCGAGTTTGACGAAGTTTTTGAGGCTCTTTACTCTTTGAAGCCAGTAACCTGTAAATCTTCAGGGAGAACATATGATGCACTGCCGCGTCCAACTCTTGCTGTCATTGATGTAACCATTCTTTCCCTGCTACTAGTTTCTCGTGGCGCTGATGCTTGCTAGCCATTTGCTTCATACGCTATTGAAAAAGTGCGAGCAGTTTCGAAGGGACAAGTACCTGTCATCGCTTGGTTGTCAGCCACGACAGGTACGGCAGTTACTGTGTTCGGCCCCCATCATCTCGGTGGTGCTTGTGAACCCGAGCTTGAAACTGCTACGGGCCTTCTCAAGGCGAAAGCGGGTCTGTCGACCTTTGCTCGAGAGGTTTGTTTTCATTGTCTGTGAGTTCATTCGCTCATGCAAGTCTGTTCAGTTGTATACAAGTGATGGAAAGGTACATGAGATACCAGGCATACCACCCATGTACGACTATGAATTCCGGCCACAAGATGTACGTAATAGGTTCGGATTGTCAACTTCACCTGGCAAACGTCTGCATAGATCAAGTTCTCGCTGTCCGCTATAGAAAGGCGTGCTCAAATCTACATTCGTGAAGCAGATGGAATGATTTGCGTGTCTTCTTCAGCATTCGAGAAAGAAACCATTAGTGCGGGGAAGCAATGGTACAATTCTATTGGAAAGGAACTATACACTATGGGCCCGCTTTCTCTTCCAGATACTCGAGCGATGGAGATGAAGGAAGGCGATTTGGTGGTCATATCGTTCCTTGACCGCATGCAAAGTCGATTTGGGAGGAGATCTTTGCTCTATGTCAGTCAAACCTCGTTGCCCAATATTACCCCGGCTGACTGCGTTTTAGATATCTTTTGGCTCAGTTTTCTGGCCCGCTCAGCCAGACCACCTCTGGGTATTACTGGAGGAACTCTTTGCCAGCCAGACTCCATTCGTTCTTTCTTACGCCGCTAGGTTCGCCAGCTTACCTGAAGACAAAAAGAAAATGATATCGGACAGTGGGATCGGAATGAGCTGTCCGTGGGCACCTCAAGAAATCATTCTTTCGCATCCTGTCACCGGGTGGTTCCTCACCCATGGCGGGTGGAATAGCATGCAAGAAGCATTCATTGCTCGTGCTCCTCTGTATGTCATTGTTTTAGCCTTCTCAAGGCCGAATGTTGAGTATCACTCGCAGGATTTTTTGGCCTTTTGCTGGCGATCAGCCATTCAATGCGGCCATGTTGGTTTTATCTCATCAAGCAGCTTTCGAGTTGATTGAAGTACGCTCAGGGAAGGGTGGACAGGTTCCCTACCGATGCAAAGATGGCCCGCATCCGACGTTCACAACTGAGGCTGTAAGAGACGAGATCAGAGCGCTTCTGCCTCGGATTAAAGGTGACGAAGGACAGCAGGTGAGACAAAGATATGAGGACATATGTGAGGGGATGGCAACGGCTTGGGAGGATGGGCATGAGTCGAGGCGAAATCTCGAGATGTTTCTAGCGAAATACTTTGGCTAGCCTCGCGCGCACTGGATCTGCAGATCATTTTAATCTAATCTAATCTACGTACGGATTTTGTGATGAGATCATAAGTAAGAGTCCCACCTTTCCCCTCCAACCACAATGTCCACCACCAATTCAGAAACTGATGTTCCTACAACTGACGCTGAACTTGAACCTGAACCGTCAGCGTCAAAGTCTGAACCTCATACTACTACTGGTACTTCCAATGTTCTTCCTAAAGCCAAGCTCTCCGCACTTGCACGCTTCAAATCCTTCACAACTAGTGGATTTAAATGGAATGACACTAGGCTGCCGTCGTTTCCTCCATCGTCGTGGGATTTATCCTCATTACCAAACAGCGGAATAGGTGCGAGTGACTGGAACTATAACGTGGAGCAGTGGAAGGTGGAGCTTGAGAAATGGAAGGAGAAAATGAAGTATACTGCGCCCCAGGCCGACGAAGGAAAGAGGGCTGATGATAGCGGATCGAAAGCCGATGGCCAAAACAGTAGCAAAGGGGTAGGTCAAGAGGAGAATACGAGTCAGAGTTTAGAGTCGATAAACGCAGATGATGCACCGGATTCCCGTACGTTGGCCATGAGGATCAAAGCCCTGATCGATGAGAAGTTTTATCTTGGCTCTAAATCGACAACTAGGAGGAACAGCAGTAGTGCCCCAGTTACACCCCTTCCAAGCAGTGACGACGGTAATGGTAACCCATCTCGGGGGCTGGGCTCGATGTTCTCTGGCATCGACTCCAAGCTTGCTACTATGCTTTCCTCGGAGGCTATCATGAACGGGGAAGTTGGAAAAGGAATCGAGAAAGGGAGAGAGAGCGTCTGGGCTATGCTGGATAAACTGGGATACTCTTTGAAAAAGCCAAGTACTGCCGATAAGGGGAAAGGAAGGGCAACCGAAGCCACTGAGGAAGCCGTTGATGATGCAGGGTATGCAGAAGAGGACAGTATCATGATGTGTACCCCGCTTCAGCCCACAAAAGATCTTGAGCCCGAAATTGCAGAATCAGAGCTGGAGTACGTGGATGACGGGGAGTATTCGACTGATACAGGCGACCGACGAAGCGGTCCTTCCACCAGCGCTGGTACTTCTGAGGCCCCCACAAATCCGAATCAAAATTCTTCCGGCCAGTCAGCTCCCACCAAATCACCCAAATCACCGCCAAAGGCGAAGCGTACATTCTATCCGTCCTCCACCAAACTTTCACTTGAAGTTACGTGGTGGGGATACCGTCTTTTCCTTCCACCCCCCATCATGGCCCAGCTATCTAGCGCACATGTCGCTGCCGCTAAACGAGGTGCTATGGTCACCGCCGCTCTCAAGTGGATCGTCGACCAGGTTCCTATTCTGATGGTGCCTCCTCAGATGAGACCTGCATTGATGATGATCAAGAGAATGTCGCCTTATCTTGGGTACGTCGGGGGTTTCGTAGCTTGGTCGTGGGGAAGGGTACAAGCAAAGGATACAGGAAACGGTGTAGTCTTGACCGCGACGTGGCTGTTGCCTATTGCGATCTTGCCGGCTGCATGGGATTTTGAGGTCCATGGAAGGCCCAGGGACGTTCCTGCTCCAAGTTCTGAGCCCGCTCCTGCTGGTCCCAGCAGCGGTGTCCGTACTCCAAAAAGATCTACCTCGTATGCCGACTCGACTGGCCAGACAGATGCAAGCGCGTCGAGTTTGAAACGCTCGCGAAGAATGACATCGTATCACGCAGGTTCTGAGAACTCAAATAGGGACATTCCGAAGCCTTTTTAAAACACCTTGCTATACGAATCCACCAGCATAACAAAACATGGAAATTACGATGTATGCGATATCTCATCATTACTGTAGTATTATAGCATTGGGTTTGGATTGTACAATAGGAATATTATTCGATCTACAGAGTCTTTCTTTGTAATTAGAACATAGATAGACGGATCCCGGTGCCTGCCGGGGTGGTCAAAGCAGATTATATGAGATCTCGCGCACGCTTGCTGCTTGCCCATTGGAAAGATAAATCCAAATAATAGCATTGCAATATTAAACCATCATAACGATACAAGCTTGAATAAATTAACAGAGTGGACATAGTGTAACAGCATCCCAATTTTATCCCTGAGCCGGCCACAATCGATCGTTCATGATCTGTGAGGCTGGTGATGGAGGCTGACTTGACCACATGTTCGACCCCTGCGGAGGAGGAGGAGGTGGTAGCGGTGGTAGCCCACCAGCGCCTGCACCAGGGCTAGGAACCCAGACTTCCCAACGCCTCGAGTTTGCCTCGTATTTCGGCCACTTTCTCGGTCCGACTGAGCCTGTGCGTAGCCCAGGTAAATCAACGGCTCTCTGCAAGGGTGCGCCACCTGGGATCGGCACCATTCCCGACTGAGAGTAATTCGGTGGAGGCGGCTGCATCCCAGGACTCTTACCAGACGCATCCCACATGTACGACGGTGGTAGACCCTTCTCCCATTGATCTCCACTTCCAGATTGATGATGCCCGCTACGATCCTTCCCGCGGTCCCTGAGCTCGGAATTTCTTCCTGGTTCCATTCGGGCAATCTCAGCCTGCATATCAATCCCACTCGCATCGATACTCTCCAAGTCTATCTTTAATATTCGCCGCAGCTCCTCGTTCTCTCTCTCGAGTCTAGTGATCTCGCACTCTCGCTCCAAAGCCCAATCTGCGCGGCCGTCTAGTTCGGGATAGTTTCCGCTGCTTTGGTCCTGACCAGAAAGTGATTCTATGAGGGACATGAGTTCGGCTGAGTCGACAAAGGTGTTATCCATGTCCTCAGAGTCGTGATCCGTGTCTGTTGCTTCACCCGTCATAGCACGGAGAGCATTTCGCAGGTGATGGGATAAGCGGCGCAGGGAATGAAACATGTTGACTGTGGACGAGAGGTCGGAAGAAAGGTCCTGGGTTTCGCGAGCAAGGATAAGTGTTTCGTAATGTCGTGTCAAAGTCAGTTCGTGCTGTTGAGCTGCCAGCTGGTGGAGGATAGAATTAGGAAACTACAGAGAGAGGGACACAAGACGCGCACGGCATGATTTCGAAACTTGTTCATGATTGTTTCCAGAGTTCCTTCATACTCCTTCAGCAGCAAACTGAGCTGCTTGTTTTCATGTAGCAGCGTTTGATTCTCGAGAATGATCTGTGCATTCGTTCGCTCGAGCTCCGACTCGAAGATCTCTGGAAAGTCATGAATAAGTCCCGAGAGTGTAGTGCTCTTGCGGAAAACTCCACCTTTTGAGAGATCGACGTTGAACCTTCTCAATGCAAAGCCAGAGCTTACGTTCGCAGCATCAGACTAGCCATGGTTCATTAATCCTGAAATTGTGGAAGAAAGAGGGGTTATGCTCACTTTCAAAGCGCTGGCCTGGGATTGTAATGTTTTTGTGATTTTCTGGTTGTGCTGAAGCTGCTCACTGAGCTCTGCGATGAGGTGGTAGACACGGGATAGCTCATCCATTGTGATAGCCGTGCCACTGGCGAACGAGGTATAAACGTATAAACGGTATAAACTATTATTCCCTTGAGACTGCAGTTTCTTTACGTGCTAGGGCGTGGGAAGGAGAGGTGATGGTAGGTGTTATGTATTTAGACGGAATCTCTTACCCTGACACTCTGTAATACTTATCGTCTCCACCAAAATTTCACTCGCTTTTTGGATCCTCGCCTCGTATCCTTACAATTATCCTCCGTTTAAAATATTCTCTTCGCTTTTCGTGTTCTTCAGACCCCCCATTCGTCCCTCGAACATATCAGGTCTCTAGCACTTCAAAGGCTCCCTCTCAATCTCCGTTTTCCGCCTCTGATCCTTCTTTTTCGTCTTTGAACTCTTCTCTTTCGACCAAATGTCTTCGCTTGCTAGCCTTTCAGCTTCTGTCACGCGTATCCTCTCTTTGACTGGTTTCCCGAAGGAATTGAAGACCAAAGATATTCAGGCTGCGTTCTCCGATTGGGAGAACCTCAGTGGCGGGTTCAAGATCAAATGGAGGGACGATACCAGTCTATTGATAGTCTTCCAGGATGCTTCTGTCGGTGAGTCACCGCTGTCTTTTCTCTTTTCTCAATATCTGAGACATTTTGTAGCTAAGCGTGCTTATTTGCATACACTGGCTTACCCTCCACCTATCCTCACTTCCAGTAGCACCGGAATACCCGCTACCATCAGACCGTATGACGGCGCTGACGCACAAACCGTTATCCATTCGGTCAACTCCCGGGGTCAGCATAACCCCAACAACGCCTCACGGCACACCAACCGAGCCAGTTCTATCTCTGGCTTCCCCACCAATCGCGCAGTCTCTGGA
>JH814814.1:250087-262325 GCA_000296255.1 Omphalotus olearius VT 653.13 | reverse complement strand
CGCCACAATGGCGTCAGTAGCATCGCGCAGCCTGTTTCCATCCCGGAATATCAAGGCGCCGGGCGCGAACCATCTCCTACGCTTCCCAACCTCCCCTCACACCCTACACTCAACTCGTTAATCAGCTCTTCCCTGGGGGAAGCGGTCTCTAACCCGAGTCCCCCCTCTGATCCGGCGATTTTGGCCACGAGTCTGAACCCTGATTTTAGTTCTCTCGCTGGTGGCCCGCGGATTGGGGACCCAGGAAAGAGGATGTTGGGTGCTGCGCTGGGCGTTAGACACCCGTCCTTAGGCGCCAGAGCTGTCAACGGGAGTGGAAGTCCTGGCACAAGCCCCGCTCAAGGTGGCGTTGACCAGGCAATGAGAGACGTGCAGAGGGCCATGGGCGGACTGATTGTCGCCGAGTAAATAAAGAATTAAGGGAGTGTTCTCCCCTTCCAGTTTTCTTTTTTATCATCCTGTCGTCCCACCAGTTGTAAGTGTATTGTCGGCCGGAACATCGAGTGATGCTGCGAAGGTTGAAAGATTTTATTTTTTTTCAAGTGCCCTTCCTGCAAATAATGCATTTTTTTTTCAGTGTGTTTTTCTTTCTCTACGCATGGCATTTACATTCTTTTGTGTTCCTGACTATCAAATCATTCACTTTTGTCCAGTACTTCCCCCTATCAACGTAAACGCATAATGTATAGCTCATAGCTCATCATTCGCCTTCGCCTTTTAATGGTCAAACAATTGACTACCCGCCTGGTGTAGACCGCATTGCAGGTCCGGATCCTTTACCGTGTGGATTGCTGTTAAACCCAGCATCATCAATGCTCCTTTGTGGTGGTAAGCTTGAAATGCGTGTGATCGTTTGAGATTTGAATATTTGAATATTGATTCATCAGATCTATGATGCTTGTCTTCGTTTATTGAGAGCACGGCTGTTCTATCATCTGTGCTGTAAGTGGTTAGCGCTTAGAGCTGACAATGTTGTTATGTGCGACATCATTTTGCCACTACATATGTATTGCCACCTCCAGATGTATCATGCTCATGCTGTTGGCCCTGGCTTCAAGTGGCCTTGTCAATGTACAGAAAAAGGAATGATAGCAGGCTGTAGGCCAGTCTTACAGCAATTCCAAACCCATAGTGGATAGCCACACAAGAGCAAACAGCTCTCTCATTGCTTGTCCACTCCCAGTCGTCCCTGCATTTTGTATGTTCAACCTGGTAACCGCTCTAAGATTTCAGGAGGAACTATCTGAAATTATCTGAATTACTTAGCCGAGCAAAGTGGATTTACACCACAGCTACATAATACTTCCGATTCCGCTAGCTTCTGATACCCGTACCTGACAACTTCAGGTCGCCCCATCGGACACCGCTCCTCCTACAGATATGGCTTTGAATCTCAGTAATGTCATATTCCAGCCATCTTTCATCCTGTTTGCTTGGTCCTGCTGATCTGCCTGATATGGGTCGCTCTGCACACGGCTGAGCGATTAAGCATCTATCTGAATCCCTGCAGGTGCTGTTGCGGCGCGCTTGGACATGGGATTGCCCTTTTGATCGAAGCTTTTTATATCGTTATGATCTTCTTTCGCCGAACTTCATAGAAATCAACAACGTGCCATTCTCGGTTTCCATTGTTCATCTTGTGCTCTAGCAATAATATCGCCACCGACCACTCCTGCACCGAGCGGCTTAAACGAGGTGCCAAATGACTCCAGGAGTCATACAAAAGGACGCCTATTTAGCAATCTGTTCATTTCTTTCTCTCCTTCGCATCCATACCTCCGTGTTGACCTATGTCTCCACTGTCTTTCAACTCCTTTCCCAGCAGTGACGGGCCTGCGCCATACTCCCTTGAAGCTCTTTATCTGAACAGACTCCTCAATCTGGAATCCCCTCCCGAGAACTCTGGTAGTACGAAGACCTTCCGCGGGTCCTATAACCCAATTTGTTGGCAGACTTTCGAAGGTGGCGATAGCGGGTCTGCTAATTATTCTGAACCTGTGCTTGGAAACCCAGTCGGAGAAATCCATGGTGTAAATGGAGTATATGATGACGCCACAGACTCGTATTCCAACATAGACGTTTCTGGAACTACAAAGGCCTTCCTTTCGACGTCTTTTCAGGAGATGGACACCACTTGCGACCCATCCTGCTCATACACGCCTTCCTACACATACATGCCTCCTGCTGCCATGCGTCCTGCGGAGAACAAGAATCTTCCATCGTACTTCACTCATGGAATTACCTATGACTCGCAGATGACATATCAAGATATTGACTTCGATGATCACACCGTTGATGTAGAAGAACCTACGGAGCAGTACTATGATTACTACGAGTCGCCAAACGAACACACATGGTCGCCAACTTTGACGGACGATGCCAACTTTTCGCCAGACCAAACAGATCTTTCGTCCACAGGTCGTTGGGCAGCTGGAACAATGACAACTGACATGATGCACTATCCGAGCTGCACCAAAGATATGTCATTGACGTACCAGCAGGAGTATAGTGACGACGCATATCCTGACCAGTGGTACAACATGCTACACAATACGGACCCGAGTTTACACCCAACTTATTCCTTCTACACCGGTCCTTGCTCGTATCCAATACACAGCGGGGACCCTGCTGCCGCCTGCAGTACCCCCTCAGATTTCACATCTTCTGACTCTCCGCTGTCCCCTTTGGACCCCGAATCATACTCTGATGCATACTCAACGTTATCGCCTTATTCCTCTTTAGCTCCACTTCCTACGGCTTCCCTAGCTCCATCTTCATCAGAACCGGCCCACAGCTCCCTGATTCCCATTCACGCGCCGCGTCCGACGCGGACGATACCCGTCATATCCTTTGAGCGACTGGTGGCAGCTTCCAACAAACTGGATCATTTCAGGGAAGAAGCCACCTGATCGATTCTCTGCTTGCTTCACTCTTCTATTTGCGTTATCGATGCATGTTACTTTGCCTACTATATTGAACTTTTTACAGCATGAAGCGCAGCTTGTTCCAGCCTTGTTCTTACTGGTTCTGTCATTCGACACAACTCATTCAGCTTCCATTTGTCTAGATTCATCCTGTTGCATTTGTACCATACCACAGCTTGCATTTATGTATGTATTGAATAGGTTTCATCCGACATGATTATGCATGATCATGTATAAATTACATTCACTGTCGTGCATCATTTTAGTACCTTATTGTGCGGTGCCGATGAATAAACTCGTGAACGATCAAAACGGGAAGGAGTCACTGATATTGTGGTGAGCGGAAATCGATGTGAACTGGTACATATCATACAAGGTATCGCACTGAGTTACATGTCTGATTATTGGAGGCGAGAAAGAGGTAACGAAAAGGTGATGTCTGTTATACGATGAACTACGTTGAGCGAAGGTAACAAAGATGCAGGACAGAGTGAAAGTCTAGATACCTCCACCCGCAGAAATTGTTCGCAGATGGCTTGGCTGCGGTACAAAGACTCTTGGACGGGCGACCGGAAAACAACCGGGAGGAGCACAAGCAGGTTGCACCTCCTTTTCCATCGTCATCCACGGAGCATGCGCGTATCTTGCAGAATTATACTTGACCTCGAAGTCCGACGTTCTGCTATTCAGCACGGTCTGGCTTGCGCCAAGTCTGGACGGATCTTGTGAGGAATTACGAGGTGGTGCCACGTCAAGGATTGGTAGATGTCCACCTGCAGGCCCTTGATCGCTTTCGGAGATATGAGGGAGAGGGGAAGCAAAATCAAGTGACTGCAGCAGGACGGTCGAAACCCCGGGTACCGTTGCAGGAAGAGAACCGTGTCGAGTGACTGTTAAATCGGAAACGACCGGATAAGCGCATATAGCGCCCGGTTGTCTATCCAGGATTGAGGAAGGCGAGCCGACAGACAATGTATTGAAACCTTGAGGCCCTTGAGGACCAAACGAGAATGCCAGTGGTTGCGAAACAAAGGAAGGCTCCATAGACACTCTGTGTTCATTAACCCAGGGACCAGATAAAGAAAGCGTAGGCACCGAGGTCTCACCACCAACATGGGCTCTTTGAGCAACTGACTTCTTTGAAGAAACGTTGACCTGCTCTGTGGCAATATCGGGCAGGTCCACGAGATGTATGTTTGAGATGATGGAACTATACAGGTTTTCGCGTTCGTTGACCGACATTGCGCCCAGGACAGTAGGGAAGGGGGAATCATTTTGAGCATCTTCAGACGGAAAAGAAATCCATTCTTCAAGAGGATCAAAGAACTCTTGCACAAATTCAGAAGGAGAAAACGGTTCTGAGGAGGCTTCGTCTGCAGGCACTCCTACATCCTTCGAAAGAATCTTTGAAGGCTTGGTCGGGGAGCGCCTAGAATCTTCCAACGGAGCGACAGTGGACAGAGTAGCAGAGGACAAAAGCGGCGAAGTCAGCGAACAAGAGATTGCATCTGACAGATCTGAACTGGACGCATCTGACCTCCCAGAAAGAGACTCGGGTAGAGAAGAGTCTAGTCTAGTGCAGCTAGTGGATATATGCGCTGAAGGTGTATCACCATCCAATGAAGGACCCGATTTACGTCGACGTTTCTGCTGAGGGCTCATACTGCATATGTCGGCCAAGACTGGTCTTGTGGGCACCACGGCAGATGTGAAGGTGATCTTGCTGCTTGTTTTACTTTGACGCTTCGTGCTGCACTTTGGTACATGCCTTTCGCTGGATTTGACAGATTTGTTGATGAACGAGCTCGAGGATTGACTAGGTTTCTCCACCTCAGTAGCCTGCATAAAGGTGCTCAGTTCTATTCCGGCACGAGAACATAAGTATTGACCTTGAGAGCCTGCGCCTTTGCTAGCCTGCTTCTTGTAAGATTGCTGTGACGATCTTCCTTGGCGACTCGTAAACCTAATGTGGTTGTCAGCCTGATGTGCATGGCTTGAGCTCCGAGAGATCAACCTCGAGAATGGAAGTAATCATAAAGATGCCTTCTGTCAACTTGATATCTTTCTTGTAATTCTTTTCTAACGGAGAAGTTGGGCATCATTGCTCCAGGTCTGATGAATGTTTCCATCTCCCTGACGAGATTTGGGTCGAGTCGTTCGGCAAGCCCTAGAGAATCATCAGAGATCGATGACGGAAAATGCAGAAGATAACTTACGAAATGGATTGACCCTTCTAGTTTTTCCATTGGTATCGTCGGAGTGGCCAACAGTTTTGTTCTCGATGTCATCGTCAGCAGAGCTTGACGCGCGCTTTCGCTTCCTTGCATGTTCGGACGAATACTTGCCGGAAGACGAGAATTGAGCGGGAGGCGACGAGACACGAGAGTTCATGTTGACTGGCGGTTTCGCTGGTATTTTGAGCAAGAGATTGCGAAGATACGTGGTGGTTATGAGGAAGAATCCCAATTTCTGGCAGTGGTCACACGCGTCCTTCATAAATGGAATGCTGTGACAGATCACATGATTGTACGTCACTGACGCGCCCACCACGTGAACAAAACGTGACGATTATGCTAATACTGTACAGTGTACTGTATTTTCAAGTACGAGTTCTAGAAATACAAGCTAGCAGCAAATACAACTAGATTACATCGTGAGGGCAATTCAGGATAGTATTCAACATAAGATACTCACTATCGCGCTTAATTTTGACTTGACACTCCTCCATCTTCTTGAATAAATCTGCGTCTCCGATGACCCTTGCAGCATCCCTCACTTCTCTGCAGGTTTCATCCAGCCGTGTAATTACCCTGACTATGCTGCCTTCTGCAACATCGGTGAGGGCAGTAATTTGTTCAAAGGGCTAGAAAGGTGGTAAGTGAGGCAGAAGGTATTTCAAACATATGCTACAGACCATTCCTTTCGCCCACTCGTAGACAACTTCGACAAGGCCAAACTTAAGCTGGGAGCGGAGGTCTCCTGCAGCGAGTTTATACTTGTCCTGCAAGCGTCCCACGCGATCACTGATTGCAAGAATAGCATCCCGGCCTTCCTCCAATTTTGGAGATATAGCAGGTTCCACATCTGTCTTCTCTTGAAATACGAAGCACGACAGAAGTGCCACAACTTCCTCAGGATCGTAATTTGCCAATGTGTTCTCTAAGATCAGTTCCGTAAGTATCAATTCGTTCGCTGAATTGATCTGGAACGAAACGGCAACAAACAATAAGCATTGAAATTCTGAAAGGGAAAGAAATTGATGCGGCTTACTTCACATGCGACTCGACCCTTCAATAAAACGGTGTAATGTTCGTCTATAAACTTCAGCTCCTTCAGGACCTCGACACGCTGCTCGTAATCCGGAATAAGCTCTAGGTTTTGATCTGAAATTGCGAGCTTGAGCTGGCTAATATTTGCACGTAAAACCTTATAAGCATGAATCAGGGAATACTAGCAATTCTGTCCTATTAGTCGGATGCAGCGGCCGTCGAAGATAGATGTCAGCTTACATGATTACAGAAATCGTTACATGAGACACAATGTTTGCCCACTAGGCCTTGGGCTAAACTATTTCTGGAGGTGAAGATTTCTTGGAAGTCCATCATCCGCAGACGACTCCAGTCGACTTCAGGAATGCTCGGAGCTGTCTTCCATTCTTCCACGACGCCTTGCAACAGTGATATTGCCTCACGCATACGAGAGATCAGATGTCTATCGGCAATTGCGGTCACGTCAACCTATTGATTATTCTCGGTTTTCAAGGCTGAGCAGAAAGAATACTTTTCACTGACCTTGACAACACAGTCAGACACTATTGCGATGCTCGACAGAGGTACTGTGGTCAGCTGGTATGTCGGTTTAACGACGTTTAGCGAGTCCACCGCTGGAGGCCACGATGGGGTGACAGCTTGGTAATCTATATCTATGTAGAACCCACATGCTTCAGCGGGAAGGAGAGTGAGGCAACAAGGAAGTCACATACCTTGTTTTCCGCTTTTTGCATCCTCGTCGACTAGCGCCAGCACAAAATATTGCCTGACTTTTTCCAACACTCCGGAGTCAGAGGCTCGTGCGGGGGCAAGCTTCAGTAATACACCAATGTTGTTTTTGAAATGCTAGATGTATATGTAAGCACGTCTGTTTCCGTGTGAATGAGGAGAGCAAACCCCATCTCGTAAAACAACTACTCTGCCAGCATCAAATATTTTCATCCCTCGGGGATGACTGTGAGCCATGGCAAGAAGTTTTTGGTTCAGATTTATGATCTCCGCGGAGGCATCATAGAAGGGTTCAATATCGGAATTGCAAATGGTACACTCAAGTTTCGGAAGCGAAAGTAGTGCTCTCTCTCCCTGCCAAAAAATCATTAGATGGAGTTTGAACTGAACAGAGGAGCCACACTCACGTCAAGCACTTTCTTTTGCTGCTCGGGGAGGAGCTGTTGCGATGCATTCTCCGAAAAACTTCGCTTGATCATCTCCTCGACTTTCAATGCCTCGACACGGAGTAAGTTGAGAATCATATTGTACGTCAGTCTAAACTGGGATGATAGTTTTCCTGGTGTGCCCAAAATCATTGTGTTCAAGGCTCCTTGCTAGAGGAATGTCAGCCACAATATATTTGTACAATCCTGCACCATACCTCTGGTAAACTGTCATTTGATACTATGATGACTGTTCCGGTAGGATCCAAACCACGACGGCCAGCACGCCCTGCCATTTGGGTATATTCTCCAGGAAGGATGTCACGGAAATTCCGTCCATCGTGCTTTCTAGTTCCGGAGAACACAACACACCTCGCAGGCATATTTACGCCCTGCGCGCAGTGAGAAAAGAAAAGGGTCAACAATCTTGTAAAGAAGCTAACCATGGCAAATGTTTCTGTTGCAAACAGAATCTTGACAAGACCTCTCGCAAATAGGATCTCAACGAGCTAATGAAACATGAGCACGAAAAGATAGCTGAGTTCGACACAATCCAGACCTCCTTGATGATAGGAAGCAAGCCGCCATGGTGTACACCGATACCACGACCAAGCAAGTCTCTCATGCGCGCGATCTGTGGCAGCTTCCTGTCGGCGCCTGCAACTCAGTCACGGTAAATGATCGGTTGAAATTTTTAGGTAAGAAAGCTGACCGTTTAGACGAGACAACGCCCTTTCGACAGCGACATGGACCTCGCTCTTCTCCACAGAGGTACACAAATCTTGATTTGTCAAAGTCGATGCATTCTCTTCACATCGTTTCTTCGACAGTGTGAAGACAACAACAGGGAGTAGGTTTCTCTTCTTCAAGAGAGCCAGTAAGTGAACATAAAGATTCTTATCGGCTCCAGTGTGTATCGTCCGCGAGGAAGATCCGCCAGTTCCCCGAAAAACGGCACCACGAGTACCGCGTTGCTGGCCTCTTGGAGCTGCACCTCTGGCTCCCACGCGCTGTACCGGTGGTAACCCTGCTGCTTCTCGCTCCTTGTCTTGTTTCCGCCGCAGGGCCTCCCCTGCGTCTTTATACCTGAAACGGACATCATTTCCGAGCTTTTGTGACAAACGTCATTGCACATACCCCTGACCAATAAATCTTCTTTGACTGTCGACAATTTTGTACAATTCACGACCAGCGTAAAGATAGTGTTCTAGTGGAACAGGACGTTGCGCAGTAGATATTACATAGATATTCTTTTTCTTGGTTCGCCTGGAACAGGATTAAATTATTAGTTGTAATATTTAAGCTTGAAAGTACGTACCCGACCCACTCGGCAAATTCTTTGGTATTTGGAACTGTAGCCGACAGAAGAATAATATTAACATGATCGGGAAGCATGATAATGACCTCCTCCCAGACGACCCCTCTCTGGGAAAGTGTCAGCGAGATGTAATTTGAGTGGATTGCACAAATGCGTACCTCCGCATCATTTACATAGTGTACTTCGTCAAATATCACGAATTCAACATCGCGGATTAAATCAGCGCCTTTATATAACATGCTTCGAAGAATCTCCGTAGTCATGATGAGACAACTGGCTTCTGGATTGATCTGGACATCTCCAGTCAGGATACCAACAGATGCGGATGAGAATGTCTGTTTGAAGTCTCGAAATTTTTGGTTTGAGAGCGCCTTGATAGGCGACGTATATATCGCACTTGAACAGACAAGTCAGTTGTTTCAGAAAATGTGGCAGGGGGACGACTTACCGAGTCATGTGCTTTCCGGCGAGAGCGATAGCATACTCAGCAACCACCGTCTTGCCGGCGGAGGTATGAGCTGCCACGAATACAGAATCTCCCATCTCCAAATGATAGACCGCATGTTTCTGAAATGTATCCAGCTCGAATGGATACTAGAAGGACCAAGTTTACCGTCACCTTCGGAATGTCAAATATATGGAACGGACCTTGTGCGCCATGTTCGGCACAAGCTCATGGAACTTGGTTAATGGTGTCCGGACATCTATTACATGGGCCCAGTTTCGCTTCTGAATGTTCGGACGCCTGGGGCGTCTGTGAGATTTCACAGGGTTTAGATTCGAGCGCTGGAAAAGAGCCAGTGATTATCAGAAAACATTTTCAGAACAACGCAGAGGCTGACTGATGTTGGGAGTAGATCATCAATGTCCGGGTTTTCCTTTGCGAACTGAGCTGTGAGAGGCTCTTCATCTAGCGCGATGCTCGTATCGTTCATCTAAAATAGAATTGGTATGTGTAATGAATTAAACATAGAAACGTACAGGAAAAGAACTCACAGCATCATGAACATCCGTAACAACATTGCCCCGTAGCTCATCCAGTTCCAGCACGTTATTGTCGGAAGGGTCGCTGCCAGGAAGACGGATTCCTCTACTAAACCCAGGAGGTATCGTCCGTAACCCTTTCTTTCCACCGTTCAGATCGAGAGAGATAGCCGGATCCGGAGCAACCTCATCTAGTCCACCAGGCCAGAACGGAACATAACCAGACTTTCCTCGCACGAAATTTGTACTTGGCCCAGGAGCACGTTCAATAGACGTGGAGGTCAAGCCGCTTGAAATAGACGGATTCGGGGTCTAAAAAAGAGTACGTATCTCTAGTAAGCGGGAGAAGTAATTACGATCTCAACTCACTTCAACATAGCCTGTTACGCGTCCATCCAGACCGGTGCGAACAAGTGAGAGACTTGTCGGCGGCGGTGAAGGCTGCAAGGGTAGCAGAGAAGGTATTGATAATTCACGTTCCCAGTGCCTGACGCAACAAGTAAGCAGACAAGACGACCTTCACAAGGCACGCCGTACACTTGATATTTTGGAAGCCAGTGTGCAGGTAGCCTCTCGGGCGGTAGGAGCAATGTCTCTTCGATTTCGCGATGAATTTGTTCTCTGTCGGGGAGTTCAGCGAGTCCAAACCGAGCCAGCAGCTCGGGTACGATATCGGGGCTAGGATTGAGAATATCATCGATGAGTTTCGTCTGTTCTTCGACGTCCATAACCAGAAATGTGCACCGCCACAACGTACGTGATCGCGAGGAAATCCGGCAGCCGAGCCGATATATTTTCTATTTTGGGAGCCTTCATTCAGGCCGGGGCTGCAAAGTGCAAGCTACGTCTAATAACTTTCTGCTATTCTGACAACCAGGGTTGGAGTATGCTAGGTGACTGGTTCTTAAATCCGAGTCGAGACCAACCAAGCCACCCCGACTGGTCACAGCCTGCAGGAGGCTTTAGGAAATACTTACAGCCAGCCGCAGGGACAAACTCTCCGACGACGGTAAAGAAGGTAAGAAAGGTATTTGCCCTCCGCTTGGTAACATCTCAAATGAGTTGTCTGGATTTCAGATCTCAGGCATGTCACTCGGTGTACTACGGGCGCCCATTGATATATGTACATATCATTGCGCGGATGTTCTAGTCTAGCCGACACGCACATAAACTTACACAATTCGAATCTCACAGACTGAAGAGAATCCGAAGCACGGCGCCCTACCAGAACAATAATATTCAGACAGTAGAGACACGAGATAACAAACTTTGCGACGGAGGCATTTGCTAAAAGCAAGAAACACATAGGGTCGATACTAAACGTACAAACGACGGCGCGAGGGTGACTAGTTACAGCGTAGATAAAATTCGGGTACGGCCAGATGCGCATCCAATTAAACAGCGACAATTGTCTAAGAAAAGGGGGAAGGAGAGCGAGGACTATAGTTCATTACTACATATCAGAGTACCATAAAAATCAGATAGATATAAGGTAAGGCAGAAAAAATGTCAAAAAAGGGGGGCGGCTTCAAGGCCGCCTCTTGCGTGCGTAGACACACTGCACGCGAATGTAGGTATGACCTCGTTCAGAGAGGAGCTCTCTCTCGGCATTCGATTGAAGTTCGTTCACAAGGTCTTCCGGAACTCCACTACCGAGCAATAATGGCCTACCGGATTTCATGAAAGCCTATAGAAATGGAACTATCAATCCCGCAAAAAATCGTATGACGGTTTTGCGACCCACCAGTATATCATCTCTCATACAGACCCCCGATCGCACGTCCATTTGGGTGTCCTTTTTCCAGGGGGATGTCGGGAACCAAAACTCCCGATACACAACATCCTCAAACGCGGGGTGACTGGCAACCCATCTGTGAACATGCGTAGCAGCATCGACATCTCCACCCCTGCTACGAGCAGCGAGATTAGCGAAAGCCAGCCACCGAGGCCACCAAGGCTCCGCAATTCGAGAAGTCTCCAACTCAATCCGATTTCGTTTTTCGTCGTAAACGTGGAAATCGAATTCCATGAGCTCAATCAAGCCCCCGGGCCGAAGCACTAAACTGATGTGATGTATGAGCCCTTCGTAGTCTTTAATCTAGATTTTCCCAAAATGCATGAGGACAGCATAAAGAATTTTAGACAAGGGAACTCACACCGGAGGATACCAGTCTTGCGTGGACGACGTTGAAGTCGCCATAAAAGTGCTCCAGACCGAGATTGATATCGTCTACTTCGCTCCTAGCGCAAAGATTAACATGTCAGCGGTACACGGTGTAATCCGGAGTCAATACCTGAGATTTTGAGGCATGGTTCTACACTTTCATTCAGTTCCGAAAATGTGCGACGCTAGAACAAGGCTTACACTGATTGCATCGGAACGAGGTCGACAGCAACCGCACTACAGTGAGGGAAATCTCGTGCAGCTTCCATGATCCTAAGGGGAGCATTAAATGAACAATACGTCGGCGCTCAGAGAAAGTGCATTTACCAGCTCCCACTCCCACATCCCAAGTCCAAAATGGCCTTTGTCTCACCCGGAACATCGTCCGCCATCACGTCGTCCATGCAGGGGGGATACTTTCCCAC